>DWAO01001171.1:0-20216 GCA_018230605.1 Heliconius congener
TTGTTTGGTGAACTACAATATTTTTGGATAATATTAATAATTTATATATAAGTAAATTTATATTTTCATTATTCGCTATGGAGTAGAGGTAAAGTGCGGCATAAATTGATTAAAATGATTTTATGTACGTACAGCAAAATGTACTAGTAACTAGAAAAGAAAGTCTGCCGCTAACAAATCTTATTACAATTTAAAAAATTGACAGTCTAAAAATAATACCTTCCGGAAGAATACTCCTTGCACTCGCCCAAAAACTTCAAAATCAACAGTTCTAAGAGCCATAGTGGTTGCACCACTGGTGGCCACTGTGCAATAACTTGTTTTTAATACCCCGGTGAGTAAGGTGAAAAATAAGAAACGCACCATTTAATATCGATCAAAATAAACAGCCGACAATCGTAAAAATTTTATGCTTTGACATTTTACTCTAAGCAAGCATTTATGGCGTAAGCTAACTAAAGTAAAGATGAAAATAATTATACAGAAACTATACTGTATCGACGTTAAAATATTGTTATTGATATAAAACTGTACATTTTATTTTAAATATATGTATACATTTTGAATACAGCAGATATTTACGAATTTTAACTTATATTTATATTTAAACTTTCTTCATGAATGCTCATATCTGTCAAATACTTTGACATATTACGGATATCGTTTTCGTGGTGTGTTAGGAGTAATTGTTTCTAAAATTAATCATTTAACTTAACGAAAAATTCAATAACTTATTCCTTAGTTCTGTTAAGATTTTCATTAAGATAAAATGGCCTTATTTAGTTGCAGCAGGTAAGATGTAATTTGACTATTATAATATTATATAATATGATTGCTATTTTACTTATGTCTCAAATGTTGTAATAATCATTTAAAAACAGGTTAGCCAGCAACTCAATGTTGGCAAATTTGGCCAAATGTCGAAGTGCTTTGGGGACTGCAATGTACGCCCAAGCCGCGTCAATTCCCAAGATTACTTTCAAAAAATTCGAACCCCCGCAAGAAGAACACCATGATATACGAAATGCTAAACTTAATAGACCTCTGTCACCTCATTTGACTATCTACAAGTTCCCATTTCCCAGTATTTTGTCAATTACTCACAGAACCACAGGTATTTTAAATTTGTATTTGTTTTCATTTGATTTTTTAACTAACTTATTTTGGTCTTATTCTGATATTTTATCTCTTTAAATTATAAATTATGTCAAATTATAAATCAATTAGGCTCGTTCACATTATACTATATATAGTAACTCTCAATTTGCTCTTAGTTCAGTAAAATACTTTAAAGGAAAAACCATGAGTGTTATCACATTGCACAACCCATTCCAATCTCATCACATTGCAATAATGATATCACTTCACTTCATCATCTCTCAGTTGTTGTTCTCTGGCTATCCCGCTAGGGATAAAGCGTGAAGCTAAGTTAAGTTACTTTGCATTAGTGAAAATAGCATGTAAAAAATTGTGGAGTTTTAAGAAAGTTAATTTAATATAATATATATAACTTTTTCTACTCAAGATTTAATTTGCTAAACTTTTGTATAGTATGCTTTATATTACTAGCAATTTTGCTAATCTTCAGTGAAAACATTAAATATTTTTTTATATCGACTGGCACATAATGGGGACCTTAATAGTTATGTGAATATATGATTTATATCAGTTCAAGAATATATAAGAGAAGCTATAGTGGGAATCCAATCTCTTTTGTGTGTTATCAAAATATAGTAAAGTAGGTATAGAGAACCTACACCCTATTTGTATTGGTATGAGAGAATAAAAACCATAAAAGTAACAATGACGAAGATGAATGATAATTAATGACAACAGTACTGTCTTATGAGCAGGTTGACCAATAGTAGAAATGGCAAATATAATCTGACCAATGACAAAACATCACATCTTTTTAGATGTGATTTTTCACACACATCTAAAATGTCCGCTGTACTTGTTTGTGCTTTACAATTTATTTTTATAGTATTAACATCTCAAGTTTGATAACAAAAAGTTGGCTTTTGGGTGTATTTACATGTCAAGTATTTAAATATTATTAAAAATTAAGAAAATAAATATAGTATGTATGACACAGTAAAATAGGGTGAATAGAAACATTTTTAGATTTAAAATTAGATTTTTACAATGTTTCTGGCTTTTAATATGAAATCAATCATTACTTTTCATTATTATATTTGTGTTTTTAACTTCAAATTTTATGCACATGTACAATGTGCAATTTTATAAAATTTGATAATTTTAAAAAATCATTTCATAATGAATGAAATCAATAAATTTAAATCATAATTATTATTAACTAATAAGTTTTATGGACATAGTTTAATAATATTATTTACATCCAAAAATCCATATGTTTTTCACTAATTGTGATCTATAAAATAACTTTTTTATTTGTTTATCTTTTACCTCATGCCTTCGTGAATGGGATATAGGGTTAAAATGCTTCATTTCATAGTTATAACATAATCATGTGATTTGACTTGTTACTGAAGTATTAAACAAACCTTATTTATTTCCTGGAGTACAAATTGATTCAACAACCAATTGAACATTTACAGTCAGATGTTCTGCTGCTGTACCATAACAGTCCCTATGTCCCTGCAAACCCCTAAAATCTTAATATTACCATGAAAATATTTTTACAGGTATTATTCTATCTAGTTACGCCACAGCTCTGGGCCTGGGAGCTTTAATGCTACCTCATGATGTATCTCATTACATTACTATGATTGAGAGTTTGAATTTATCTCCAGCGACAATATTTTTAGCAAAAGCAGTACTTGCTACACCGTTTGGTTATCATTTTGCAAACGGTATTAGACATTTATATTGGGATACGGCGAGGGGATTGTCTATGAAGGAAGTATATGCAACAGGTTATGCCATGTTGGCTGGTACTATTGCCTTTACTTTGTTACTTGCAGCATTATAATTTTATATGAATAGACAAAATAGATAAAACTAAAGGTTGGTTACTATTAGCGTTTCTTTTTACTATTGAAATTTACTACGTGAGTTGGTCTAAAAATATATATTGTTATTTTTATTATTTCCCCCCTATTTTGTACTTAGTGGTTTTTTTCAATACCTGTATAATAACCACCTTAGTAATAAGTGTTAATATTGCTATTATTTATTTGTTTTCAATAAGCAATGCAATAAATTGAAAATAATTTGATTTATTTGTTTCATTTCAACAAGGTACACCAAAATATTCTTATTAAAAAATATTATTAGACTCCACACGAATTGATAACATCATGAATAGATTTGAATTTTTCAAAGTCCATTTTCTCGGTAGTAACTAATCCTGTTGCCGCATTCTGGAATAAAAATATTTAATTTAAAAATTAATTTTAATTTCTTAATATTAAAAATCAAATCAAATCAGCTTCACGCTGTATTCCGCACACAGCAGGGTAGGCAGAGGGAACCACATGCACTATAAACACACTACTTTCGTTCAGTACTTACACTAAGATATGTATAATTTTTCTTTTAATAATAGTAATTTAATTTTCTTCAATTCATCACAAAAGTGATCAACATTGCTGCAACTTACGTTGAAAATAACATTATTGTTCTTCAAAAATTCGCCATAAATGTTGAACAAATCCTTCCTATCATCCAGCAGCTGCGCCAGGCTCAGCGGCGTGTGGGCTATGGACACGTCGGACAGGAAGTCCTTGGCGGACAGCCACGTGCGCGACGGCGCGCGCGCCACGTGGCAGGACGCGTGCTGCGACAGCGGCTGGCGGCCGCCGTCTTGGTTGAGGCACAGCAGCTCGTGCTGCGACGCGTCGAAGTGCGACAGCTCGGCGCCTGCGGAACATGGCATATCAGAGAAAGTTCTTTTGAAATACATTTTATTCATTTTTATTATATTTTTGATACCTGTTTTATTTGACTTTTACGTTTTCTTGCGTTTTGGTGGCAAAACTTAAAGACAATCTTAGTTATATCAAATCGTGACATAATATATATCTAATAATTTTCCCACATATACATTCATTAGATTAAATTATGAAATACAACATAAATAAAAAAATATTTGTGATGTAATAAGAACTCACTCGATACAAACGCCACGTTTGCTCTATTTTCTTCTAAACACTTCCACGGGCTGTTGTTGGTTGAGCATTGTTTTTTGAATTTCGATACATCTTCACCTATGAAATATTATTAGTTTAATAATAATATAACAAAATTTAATAGTCTCATTCATTTAAAACGAATTCAGAACAAAAAAATATTATTCATATAAATTCGTACAAACAATTTCATTTTTAAGAATATAAAATCAATCTGAAACCATCGTAAATAATTCTGAGTAGAAGGGAAAAAACTTTAAGATTTTGTTTGTACATAAAGCTTTATTATTAAGATATTTATTCAATGGGATTGAATTCCATAGAAAATTTCTCTAGTGGGTAGGCATTGCTACGCAAACATAAAATTGCAAACACTAAATTACAAAATTTTTCAGATTCGTCGAGTGTCTGAATTGTATTGTTACCACCAGAGCGAAGTAATGGGAACTATTCATTCTTCCTAATGGGAATCGAACCCATAAACGCGTTTACAGTGAGCTGATTGATAGCCTAAAATATAAAATAAACATGTCATAATTACCATTAGGATTGTTCTCGGGTTTGTCGACGCCGGGGATACATAAGCCGGCGAAATAGTCGCCTAAGTTCTTAATACAGTGGTCCGAATTAATTTTACCTTTGTTTATAAGGTAATATAATGGCGCCGTTAGACCACTGAAGCTACCGAACGAATTGTGACACGACCTAAAAATTTACAAGTAACTAGTAATTAGACCCACAAATGTATGCCGACTGATTTTTTTTTCAAAAATATTATATTTTTTTTACTAAATACACGGAATAATATAAAATTCGAAGGAAAATAATCCTATAAAAATCTTTGAAGTCGCTATAAATGGTTGAATATTTTTCGTAAGTTAAAGATATTAATTTTGCCTATGATAGGCAAAAAAAAAACCATTTATGAAAAAAAGTTTATACACATATATTCATTACAGCACGCGAAAGAAATATAGCGCTAAGATTGTATTTCTTTTAAGCTTCACGCTTTATCCCTAGAGCAGTGTCGTCAGAGAGAATGGAGCGCCGAACGTAACAGTCATAAAACTATTTAACATATAATTATTTGTTTATAATTATTATAATAAAAATATGGTTATATATCAAGCTTTTGCGTTAAGAATATCTAATATACGAGAATTTTATCCTGCCAGGATGGAAGTAGGTCAGCTACATAGACATTTTAAAGGCTAAAGCATTTTTTCATTATCGTTGAACATGGGTGGAGCTGACAGTTGACAAATTACGTAAAAGGACGGTTACAAGTTGACATTTTTTGTGTTTTAAAAACACATATTTATTTTCTTTATATTTAATAAATATAATAAAATGAATTATATAATATAAAAAAAATACATTGTATTAAAAAAAAACATTTGTTCGATAACACATTAAATATACTATTAAATCCTTAACCAAATATGTAATTGAGAATTATTTTATTCTAATTTAGTACAACACATTAGGACTGACATAAATAACTATGTAGATAAACTATGTATTACCTGAACAAAAAAATATTCTTATTTGAGCATTTAAATAAAACAAATGCTAAATAATTTATCAAAAATATTCCTATAAGCATCAGCCAAACAAAAAAAGAGAGAATTTTACTTACAATTTTCCTCTTAAATCATCAACGTTATTTATACCGGAGTCCTTTTTAATGACAGCTACAGCGTAGTTGGGTGTTTTGTCTTTTCCGTATACTTCGTGGAAAACCGGGTGTAAGTTATACTGCTTCGAAGCAGCCGCCACCCTCATATCGTCGACTGCCGCTAAATCTGAACCATTGTCTTGTACCTTGAAGTTGTTATAAGTTTACATTTTTACATTATAAAATATTAAACTCATATATTTTTCTATCCTTAAGTACTTAGTGGATTAAGATGAATTATTCGGAAGCTCCATTCTGCATTTTTCACTCATTTTTGAAATAGCTGAAATGCGTTTTATCTTGTCAGCCCAATGAAATAAAGAAGAGCTTCTCGCTGTATCCCGCATATGATAGGATAGGATAGGTAGAGGGAACCTAGTGTTAAAACATACATACACACTTTATTTCAAGCACACTGTCCAATTTTTAAGGTTTTTCGTGTTGAGTGGCGAAACTAGCGTTGTCTTGTAAACAGAACGATGAAATTGATTGAAATAATTCATCCCTCAGAGTGGGAATTGAAGCCTTTTAGATTTGAAATTGTCTTTTGTGTAAAGTTTTTCTGAAATTTTCCAGGCTTATATTTTTTGTAATAATTCTGGGGGAGGAAAAGGCTCATCTCCTCTCTCCCCATTTCGACGCCCATGTGCCCATAACGGCGATATTTTAATTAATATTTTATTAAAATAGCCTGTCAGAGTGTTATGTTATCAGTAATTTAAATCTTACTCGAGGGGATGTTTATATTTAATTTATATTTCAAATAAAAGTGTTTCGTGGAATTAAATGAATGCGTCGTTCGGTTCAATCGTATAATACTTAATGTAAAATGGTCTATAATATGCATTGATATTTTTTTATTTTTTAATTAAAGTTATTTTCTTGTTCTAGTAACGAGATGAAGTGCGGCGTTGAATTCCGCTATTTAACATTTCAAGCGGCAAGCAATGCCTTAAGAATTCGGCGGAAAATGGGGAACGGAGGTTCTTAATACTAGGTTTCTTGAATTATTCTCGTTTCCCTGTTAAGCTAAAAAGAGAAAAAAGTTTTAAGCATTAATTTAAGCTCTAATAATCTAAGAAAAGAGTCTTATTAAAGTAGGAAAAGAATTAACATTTATGTTTAAAAAAATTTGTGTAATCATTTTACAAAAAAAAAAAACATATTTAATTTCCGAAACAAATACTGTAACACAAGTATATATAGTGTACAACGGAGCTATACGTCCGATAAGTCTAACAATATTCCGCACTCTAAACGCAGACGCCCGCGGAGCGTGCTTTCAGTCCCAAATGACGCCATTACGATAGCCTAGTTAGTTGCTACCAACACCTCGGCGGGGCTCAGCGGTTCGGGACCGTTAGCTCCCTTAGATTAGTCTGACTTTGTCCCCAGTCGCGGCTTCACTGTAAAAGCCAATAGGGCTAACAGCATTAACCGTAAACATCGAAAAAAAGCTGTACGTACGCTCTGCAGGCACGCGGCGCCCGCGTCCGCGCGCACGCAGTCGAGGCGCGGCCGCACGTCGCGGCTGAACGCGAACAGCGCCATGGCGCGGCACTTGGACAGCGCCGCCGCCGACGTCACGCACAGCCTGTTTAATGTGTTACATACGATTCTATTTATATTACTCCTTACGCAACAAACGGTACAAACGGACGTGCCGAAACTGAAAGATTACGGGAGAACATTATATAGATATTTTGCTCTTGCAAAAACAAAAGAAAATTTAAAATTTAATCTTGTAGCACATTTATAATTTTTTTTTTTTCGTTTTCTCGTAAATCTCCTCTCTTCACATGTCCGTTTGTACACACGAACTGTTGTTTTAATTCCCATACATACAAAAATAGAACAACATCACATCACAAATGTTCTATATTCACGACATTCTACTTTATACAAACATTTCATTCTATTTTACGAAAACCACATTAAAACCCGTTGCATACTGTGAAAATTGACGTAAATCGTTAGAAGATAGTTTTATACCATATTCTCGCTGAGTAAACAAAATATCTGCAAGTGTTACTGTGGGAGAACGGTTCTACAATAACATAGAATTGTATAGATAACCTAACCAAACATAAATATTATTTATTATTTTAAAAGCTATACTAGTCGTTGCCCGCAGCTTTGTTTGCGTAAGCATTAAAATGTAAAAGCCAGATTTTCACCGTTCCTACAACTTTCGAAAAATCCTCTTTTAATACTTCCCTAAACTCCCTCACCTACCTTCCAAATTTCAACAATGTAAATCCAGTATTTTTGTTTTTGCGCAGTCTGTCAGTCATCAGTAACGGAAGATTTTTATATAAAGACAAGCTTAGGACAGGATGCTTATATATAAAAAAACCACTAAAACTGTGTGCACTTTTGTGCTTTAAAATACACAAATTCGAAAGTTCTAGCACTACTTATACCTAAAATCCTGTTATTCGTAGTTACCTAACGACAGGCTCCGGTGGACCATGACCTCTCTCGATGACATCAGTGTAGTTGGCTTTACTCAAGTAGTTGACAGGCTTGATAGGAATATTATCAGCTACGTGATGTATCTTTTGTGAAAGACCTAGTACTTTGGAAAACCATTCTGGTTCGTCTTTAATAGCTGCACCTACAATATAATATATAAATAAATAAGCGAATGAAGGAACAAAGAATAAATAATTAAAACGTATAGATACTAATACTTATTTAGAAAACGTATAAAAATTTGAACGTAACGGGATTCGAAAATGCGCCTGCGTTTTCTAACAAGTATTTTTCTTTCTTAAGTGTGGAATAACACTTTAAAAATGTTACAAAATAGTATTCTCTCTTTCCAAACGATAATTCTTAGTAATTATCTTTGGATAACGGAAATTTGAAATAATTATCGTATATATATTATCATGAAAAAGAAAATTAAAATGTGTGTGTTGCAGCCGTCGTATAGCAGTGGCACAAGCGTGTGACTGTAAACGTGACGATTGCGGGTTCAATAACCACTCGGTAGAATGAATTATTATTATTTATTCATATTTTAATTTACTAGCTCTGGCAATAAATCAAGGCGTGTCGTTGAGTTCCATCACCGAATAAACAATGCCTAATCAGGCGGAACGAAGAGAACGAAGTGTCATATTTTTATTCTTTTAAAATATATTTATTTTAAAAGACAAAAAATTATATACTTAGAAATATTGAATGGTACTCACCGGCGTCAGCCAGTTGCTTGATTTTCTCTCTCAAAGGAGATAATTTAGCCAACACGTCGTTATGCCCCAACAACCCCTGCCAAGGTCTCGCCGCCCAGGAGCAGGCCTTTTCCCTCACGGGTACTTTAGACCCGTCCACACACAAATACGCATATTCATCTGGATTTTCGGAGGATTCACTTGCTGGGATAGTGCCTACTGGTAGCTAAAAAATATTTTTTTCAAAATAATATCCTATTAGAAAATATAGCATTTACTTTAATCAAGGTAAGTAGCATTAAATATATATTAGTAGGATAAAGAAAATTAATAGTACGACGATGAGTCAACAAATTATGAAGGTTAATTTTATATGGCACTTAGTAAAATATGTAATATCTTATAATTCATTAAATAATATACACACCCCAAAGAATTTCCGAACGTAGATGACTTTGGTGAAGGCGACCTCCCCGCCGTTATGCGCTAAGCACCTTAGAGCCCCGTCGTAACCGCTAAAGTTATCAGGATAATCGCATTTTTCTGGATGCTCGCATAAAGCACATAATTGGCTATACTGACCCTCTGTAATTAGAGAGCTCTGTGAGACGGATTTACAAGAGAAAAGCTTTTTGCAAATGTAAATAAATAATTTGGTGATCTAGAAAACAGTCTTTTTTGTATAAGGAAATAATTATTTTATTATTAACTAAAATAATGTATAAGTTAGTTATATAATAGCAAGAAATATCTTTAGAGATAAATTATAGGTGTAGATCAAAAATCACTCTTCAGAAACTAAATATGTAACAATGATCTCGCTAGTGAGAAATTCGTTTCGAAATTGTAAGGGATAAGGCTATGAGAAATAATTTTTACACTACGCTCTAGTAAAGCTTAGATGAGAAGACAAGCGAAGTTTATAAGTCATTTATTGGTTATATTTTTAAAAAAAATATTAAATCTATTTTTAATGGTATAATAAGTTTTTTTAATAAATCCACCAGAAAATGTGTAGTATGACCGAATTTTATAACTTTAGCCGCAGCATTTTTCAGTATCATATAGAAAACCATGATATGAATGAACAACATTATTTAAACTTTGCCTTTTAAATATTGAAAAAAGCAGCGTCCTACTTTCTATTTATGGAAGTTTAGTGCAAAGCTTTCAATTTTTTGTGAGTCAAGCAACGCAAGTACAAACTACTGGATATCCATTATATCTTCCAACAAACATTTGAGTCAGAAAATCAAATGGCTCCCGAGGCGACCTGAAATCCGTTACTCTGGAATGACCCTATTTATTAAAATGAAAAGTTCTTTTATCGTGGGTCTATATATGTATGTATAGTTTATTTTTTTTCATCTCTTTGTTTCTCTTCTCTGTTTTATTCTACGTACGTTGACTCGAACATTTTTTCTTTTCGATGTGATTTTTAGTAGATCTTTCTCAGATAAATTATTTATATTGTGTATAAGTACTATAGAAAAATGGTGTTGTATTTGGATTTCAAATACTGATGCCAAATGTACAAAGTATTTGGCTACTGATACTTAAAATTATATTAAAATTTTTAACGTTCGGTCGTATAAGTATCAAACCTAAATAATCCCTCACTAGACCTCTTAATATCACGTTATTACGAAAGCTATTGCTTAAAACTTGGGACCGTCATTGCGAGGCTTATATTGACATCAAACCTAAATATAACTTCTATTTGTGTTAACTTTTAGTGTTTATGATTCAATAACAGCGACTTTACAGTTTAAACTCCGGAATATTACTATCATAGTCGTGTTTTGGAAACGTTTACTCTTAAGAGCCCTTGGGCGGGTTAATATCCGTCTAAACTTCGAATATTGCTTCCATCTAGGGTTACCAACTATACTGTTAATAAAAAAACAGTATTGTTCTGTTATATAGCATCAGCGATAAGTCAGTGTAATGTAACGCAGACATAATAATGGAGTTTCAATTAAACAAGACAAATTCGTTTATTTTCAATTTAGTTAATTGACGAGACCTGAAGCTTTTATAAGCTAAAAATAATATCTTTAAAATATGAGAAAATACTGTACATTTTTTTAAAAATACTGATGATTTAAATTTTCAGACCTAAATACCATTTTTCATTTAAAAAATATTGGCAACCCTACCTCCAACATACACTACACTCGATGGTTGGTATTATAACACCGAATGCAAAAACATCGGTTTTCAAATAAATAAGTAAATAGATTGCTGTATGTTACTGCATATTTAAACATTTTTGCGCTTTGTTACTTTTTGCTTTGACTTCGTACCTACATATTGTGGCAAAATTGTTCGTGTTTTATTTAAATGTTACTTAAAGTGGGCTTTATTTGAATTTAGATGATGAATATTTTTAGACGGAACGATGGGATATATTTTTCATTATTTAGAAATTAAAAATATATTTTTATTTATATAGTTTAGTAATGATTTACTCTGGGTCCACTCGAATGCAATTTTTTTTTGGCATTATATCAATTATTTATGTACATACTTACAGAAACACAGTTAAATTAATTAATAATTTTCTTATAATTAAAGTTTTTAATTATTATATTTGCCAAGTTGAAATGACTTTGCTAAATTATTTTAATTTTCAAAGTTTGGAAAGGGCAAAAAATAACAGTTATCGTGAGCCACCTGTTGCCTTCCTTTAAATTTTTGATATTACCCGACCAACTTGATCGGAAGCAGACATTTCAAAGTTACAGAACTGACTGAAATATTACGTAGGTTATTTGGAAAATAAATCGTTTTTGTTCAACAAATGTTAAAAGGGAATTGTAATTTATATTGTTTTCTAACTTCTGAGATTAACGCTGTTCATTTCCATAATTGTTTGAAGTAGGTATGATTTCGGAAAATATTTCAGTTTTAAAACAAAGTTAAGTTACGTAAGTCCAAATTTTATATTTATAGGTCAAGAGTTTATTGCTTCTTTTATGCTGTATTATGTGGAATGTTTAGAAAAGTAGTAAAATTATGGAAAAAATGTATTGTGAGGACTATATTATAGATTCGTACGATGTATACTTAAGTTTCATTATTTTCTTCGAATATATAAAAATATTTACGTATAAAGTAATGGTAAAATCTTATATTATCTTATTTTCTAACTATGAAATCTTATTTCAAAGTCATTATTTTATTAACATTATTTATAATAATAATATATAAGCAAAAAATGTCTTACTCCAAAAAGAATTAGTCTTCGGATCCGGCGACCATTGGCCCACAATACATGATTTTTTAAAGAACGAAGACAGAGCTCGTAGTTCATTCTCTTTGGGAGAAATGGAGCGATCCGTCATTTTCGGGAACACTGAACGCTTCATCAGCATTGTTAGGGGAATCTGTTGGAAAAAATAAATTACACTCAATGTATTTCTTAAGTAGGTAATTTTGAATATGGTAACAATATGACTTGAGGCGACAGGTTGTAGGTTCGATTGTCAGTGGAGTAAATGAAATATTTTATATTTTAATTTCCTCGTTCTAGTAACGAGGCAAAGCGTGGTGTTGAATTATGACCCTCAAGACGCAATGCCTCTAGGATTCGGCGGAAAATGGGGAGCAGAAATGTCTTAGTGGGAACGGAGTTTCTTAACTCAATGTTCTAGGTTGGAAAAAGTAGCTAAAAAAATATTTAGGAAGAAAATCTATTATTTTCGACGTGTCTCTAAATATTTAGAACGCGAAGAACAGAGTAACTTCACACTAAACTGACTCCGCAATCCACTAGGTATTCATGAAAATTAAAAAAAGTTTCAGACCACATATTTCCTTGTGGTCATTAAATTAATAGTTTTCTTAGTAACGTATACAGAATGTTATTGACTTCACCACTTAAGATGAAAGTACAGTTTTAACTGCTCTATAAAAGCCTAATACAATTAAAACAAAAGAGATTTTGCCAAAAATCAAAAAGTGATTGTTTCAAACAAAAAATAAAATAAAATAATCTTACTATTCTAACCTAACCTATCAAACCAACAACTGCGCACACCCGTCGTTCGCGAAATCGAGACGTAGGCATTGGCGGTGAAGTTGAACGTTGTTTAGGTTTGTTGAAGAAAATAGGTCATAGAGTAAAATAGAACAAGAGATGTCCCTTTCTTCTTTTGATACGTTTTTTGAAAATAAAAATGGCAGATCGGTAATGTTTAATAGTACTTTTATAGTAGTAGGTGTTTACGTTTATAGTATCTATTCGTAATTGCGTCACATGTAATACGGCATGGATAAAAATCGTAAAATGAAAAAAAATCCTACATAAAAAAGATGTTGACGAAACATGATAATTTTTTTTAAGGTATGAGTTTGAATGTTGCTTGTATGTTGCTTCCGTAAAAAGAGCGCAGACGCTTCCACTCTATATAAATTAATGCAAAAATATGCACAGATAAAGTGATTTACCAATTTTACAAACAAGAGAATGTTCAAATAAGGTTTCCGAAAAATCTCGAAAATATAAACTATAAGAAATTATAGTTTATATTTTCGAGATTTTCGCGTAATATATGTTACTCAGTTTATAATTTAAATACTTTGCAGTAAACAGTAACAATATTATAAAATCTGAAGAACATTGTTAAGTTTGTTTAGTTTTTTTTCCACTAAAGTATAAAAGTATCTGTTATTATTTAATTGTCACTCATAAGTATCTTAATGTCTTTACAAATTTTCTACCTATACGCTGTTTTCTGTATGTTCCTTCTGCCCGCTCTACCATGTGCGCAACATGGTAGTGCAGGCAGAAGGAATGTAGTGTTAAGACACTCAGTCCCCCGTTTTCTTCGAGCCAATCAGAGCGAGGAAATGAAAGTATAAAGTATTCATTTCCTCGCGTGGGAATCGAATCCACAACTTATCGCGATTACAATCACCCGCATATGCCTATGCGTCACGACTGGCCTCTATTATATATACCTACTTAAATAGGTACACACAAAACCTTTTACACCGCCTCATTTCATATATTTGTATTGTATAAGCTCGTTTTATTTTATATTAACAAAGGTAAAAGATGAAAAAAGAACATAATATGCATGTAGGTCGCCGCGGGTTAAAAGCAAATGTAGCTTGCATTTGTGGATTCGCAAGCATTTAGAATATGAGGCTCTCGGAAATGTACGCAACAAGTATGTGGTTACTCTGAAATGGGTTTTCACTATTATATTAACAATATTAAATTCTGTTGTTGCGGAGACTGAAAACTACTTCACGCTGTATCCCGTACATAGCAGAGTAGGCAGAGGGAACCTAGTGTTAAGACACTCCGCTCCTCGTTTTCCGCCGAATTCTAGACTTTTGATGATATAGGTCTTCATTCTCCACACGTTTCGATGTTTTTAAGTATACATAATCTAGTGTTATTACCACAAAATTGTATAAAAAGTCTGTACAGACTAAAAAATGTCCATAATAATTATTATGGGCATTTTTCAATCTGTAATTTTTTGAGGCAATGCGTGTTAATTGACGGAACTTAACGCCGGGTCCTTAGTTAAGAAATGAAAATATTAATAAATAATAATTCATTCCGTCGAGTGGGGATCAAAACCACAACCGTCGCGTTACAGTCACACCCTTGTTCTCCTGCGCCACGACGGCCTATTTACTGATTGTAAATAATTTAAGAAATATTAAAACAAACCCAATTAACACATTTCAGTTCTATTAATTCACCATGAAATACCATAATTTGTCGTTCATTTGACATCAAATATCCTTTAGTCGACATGAAAGCGCTCTAACGTAATACGCGGTTTAAGAGTAAATTTCATTTGTCTCGTGTTGACTTAAACACTCGGGCCTGAGCGTGCGGGTTAGAAGTTTAATTCCGTTTAACTTGCGAGTTCTCCATTAACATCGTAAATTATTCTATATAGTAAGTATATTAGTAAATATATTATTTCCAGATTATTAACTAAAAAATTTTTACCTCTACCAAAAACAAAGTTTGAGATATGCCCAAAAATTAAATAACAAAAAACAATTTATTCAAGTATTTACTATTTTGGCTTTATTGTGACAACGCCTCCACAGGTCTATTTGCATTTAAATTAAACAAAAACTCCCTAAAAAAATGATATCGCAGGTATTTTCGTTTACGACATTGTTTAAAGCAAATCAGCCGAGAACATTCTATTGTACATTGCATTGTAAAATACCATCGTAATAAAATACATTTCTAGTACATAATACAATTCAAAAAATATTTTATTTTATATCACCGCCGAATTGAAATATAAAGATACTAAAAAAGATGTTTTATAATGGCAAAATTAAATTTGTTTGTCACCATTTCTGAAGTGAATAACATTTTTATTAAATTTTGTAGAGACCCAGACACATTATATTCTACAGAATGGGCGCTATTCCGAAAGAATTGATTCGTTTTGGTCTCGCCTTTGTTGTGTACATGTTGGAATAGATATTGCTAGCAGTAGCTCGAGTGGATAATTGGTTGGAGAGTAAAGGAATATCGAGGTATAGACGGCTATGAGAACATGCGAACTATTGTTAATACTAATATAATGTCTAAACGTTTTAAATTACTATTAATAATTATAGTATTCTTTTTATGAAGTGTCTGATTGTTGCTTTTCTCTTCTTTTCCACATAGCGGGGTAGGTGGGAAACCTAGTTAAGTTATCAAGATACTTCAATTTTAACTTTTTGGTAGATTGGCAGAACTCCATGACGTTAATTTTGGATTCGATTCCGCCCGAGATAAAGTTTAGTTTTTTTAAATTTTAGTTTAAATATTTTCATTGTATATATCTAGTTGATATACACGCAATATAACAACATTTAATAAAAAAAATAAACAAATAAATATTTTAATAACATTCATTTTAAAAATTCACTTACAAAGTAATGATAAATTCACGTATTTCGAAGTTGTTATTGAAATAGTTTCAGGCCACAATACTCTTGGGACGGCTCTGGTTAAAGTACAAACAAAATTTAATATTTGGGTTTATTTGAAATTGTTGTGACGCTTTGGTAACACTGATGTTCTAACTTTGATCATTTATAGGAAATGTTTATTTTATACTAGTTATTGTAGTCACTTTATTTGTGTGGACGTTAAGACTTCAAGAAAATTAAGTCTTGACTTCCACACAAAAAAAGTTTTGTAAAGCCTCACGCTGTATCAGTGCAGGGATAGGGGACCTGGGAACCTACTGTTGAGACACTCTGTTCCTCATCTACCGAATTCTGTTAGCATTGCGTTTTAAGCGGCGGAATCCAACGCCGCGTTTTACTTTTTACTTTATTTCCTCGAATGGGAATCGAATCTATCGTGTTTAAAGTCGTACGCTTGTGCTCCTGCCCCACGACCACTGTCCTCACAATCTCACATCATTTGAGGACTACGAGAGGACTAATTTCGAGTAATCCTTGCTTAGTGCTCTCAAACTCAAATCATTCTTCAAAAGACAAATATAGATTTTAATAAAATGACCTCCATATAATATTAAGAAAAGGCTAAATGTAACTTAAGGACACAAAGGATCCTAAATAGAAAGGAATGAAAATAGCTTTATGTGAACATTTATTTATAGAGTGTAAGAGGCAGAAAATGTCTCTTTAAAAAAAGTACTTGTAAAGGTTAGTTAGTTACTCTTATAATTTTTCGTACGCTTTTGCTACAGATATCATACATCTTTTATATTATACGCTGGGGTCCACCTGCGTTAATTTTTATTTTTTATTATTTATTTCTTATATCATTATTTATTTATTAAATATTATTTAAGTATACTTGGGGAAAATTAAACAAAAAATTAAATAAAATCTAATTTAAGCCTATTGAAATTTTATTTGCCTTTCTCCTAAAAAAGAAAAAAAAAATTGCTTGGTTATGTCAAATTTTATGTGCGGTGTAAACCACACGGGGGTGGGGTCGCGGTAATTATGGGATATAAGGAGCTTGTATATTGGTTCACAAGTTTTTCTATCGTCTAGTGAAATTCTCTTAAAATTCAGTTCCATAGCTGAGGAGATTAGTGCGGGCAAACACAAAAACAGACAGGCAGACAAAAAAAGTTTGTTTTAGTTTCAGTGTCGTGTCACTATATGCATTTTAAAAAATACAGTCAATTATTAGGGTCCCGTACCACAAAAGGAAAACACTTAATTCTAATGTAACTTCGCTGTTCGTCTGTCCATCTGTGAAGACTATTATTAATTTAAGTTTGATGAGTATGAAAGGAAGTTTTATCGGTCGTATCTTTTGGTTGTGTTGACTTAGAAGCTTTTTTCTCTAAAGGAAGGTCTTTGCTGCATTTTATAGGGACTTCAAACTTTATAACTCTTCAGGACTTGTAAAATCTGGCACGAAGTGATAACTTATAATATAAATAAAGGAAAAAATCCGAAAAGTCAAAAGTTACGTAATTCATAGAAAAAAAATATATTTTCATATAAAATGAGTGCATACGCCTGCAACCTAAGCTTGTCAACTTTTATTAATCTTACATCCCGTTAACATACAATCCTGAAATTGGTGCGGGACCCTCAGTGGGCGAATTCAACTCACACTTGATGGATTTCTTAAATCAAAGACAGGCACTTAAATGTATATAAAGTGAAAAACTTAACTTCATTAACGGCATCGCTTTTCTTATTGTTATTATTAATAAATAATATTTATTACTGAAGTAACAAAAACTAATTGGAATTAACTTTATAACATGACAACACAATGACCTACGTATAAAATGATAAATAAATACAATAACTTACCTTATATCCTACATTTCTGTTCACTCCAGTGTGACATGACTTCAATCCTTTCAATTGATCTAAATTGTTAATGTTTTGGTCCTTGTGAATAACGATCACAGCTTCGTAACGGAACTCCGCTAAAAAAGGACGATATTATTATTATTTAAAAAAATATATACTTTCGTCTTTTGGAATTAATAATATTCCCCGCCTTGGTATCACAAAGCGCTGGTGTTAAGTTCCGCAACTCAACATGTTATCTCTGTAATTATAAATTCTAAAACGTAAAGTAGGTTTTATACTCTGTTGTCTGCCTATCCTGCCATGTGGAGAAAAAATGTTAAATTTTTAAAGAATATAGAGACAAAAATTCCACTCTGTTATTTTCATACAAGGACAATATATATTAAACTTAGAAACTACAATGTACTTCATCTCTATAAAGCCAACATAAGCATCCATATTTTTTATGGAAGCATTCCCCTATGTCACATTTAAGAACGTAAAGTGTATTTATTTTCTTTGTTCATCCTTTTATTTATTCATTTATTTATTTATTTCTATTATCTAATTGAAACATATTTTAGGTTTATTATATCAAATTAAAAAATCTTAAGCTTATCAGTGACTTATTCTCAGTAATTTACGTAAAACCATTACATTGTTTGAAGTCGTCCTTGTTGCCGTCAACTGGTTACAAATTGACTTTAAAGCTTAGGTATGTGTATATTCTTAGATAATTTTATTGCAAAATGTTTTGGATATTGTGAATTAACAAATTATAAGCATAAAATTACACTGCTGTTACCCGACTGTGGTGTAGCACAAAAGGAGAGTCGTGTTTTAATGCGTATGTATGTATGTATGATGTAAGTATGTATATATGTACGTTCCTTTGTTCCATTGTAACTGTTAAACCATTAAATCGATTTTGATAAATGATATGTCGTTGAATTTGTCTTAGTGGCGTGAGTGTTATTGGATACATTACGATACGACGAATTAATATGAATACAATTGTAAATGTAATACGTATACATGTTTTCAAAGAAATATTAAATTTTTTAATTACTTAAGATAAAGCACGGCGTTGGGTCCTTCTACTCAACATGCATTTTTATAAAATTGTCTAGAAAGTCAAGAACTCGGTATTTTAATAATAAAATCTACACTTTGTATGCAGCTGGGCGGAAGCGAAGAACGGTAGAGATATTTTCAGGAGTAAATTATGCCACGTATAATTATTTCAATACATAAATTATATATTATAAAGATCAGACAAAGATAAAATTAGAAGAGTGTTTTGTTACGAATATATATCGTCGTATAATCGTTTTGACAATTCCCGAATAGAAAATTAGAAAATAACTTTTCCACAGCCACAACTGCACTGCTTTTGTTAATTATCGCGAGTATAAAACAATTTCACTAGGCTCCTTTGTCGTCAAGCGAAGCAATGACGGTCTTAACATAAAAAGGCCGTTTGGTGTTTATTTAATAAATTTAATTAATTTCCATATTAATTTTTTATTAATTTAAATATTTTTTAACTTCTTAAAGCAAAAATCTTAAGATTAGTATGTATCAAAATTACTAGGAAATAGATAAGATTTTTTGTTACATAATAATTAAGATTAAGAAGCTGTCCTCTTTCAGAGATATGTCCGGCTCGTTTAACCATTTCGCTTCTTAAACTAAAAAGCAAAATTTATTTATACAATCATGACGTTGAAAATTTGAACCATTTTCGAATGTTTTTATATATTTTTTGAAAACATAAAGATTTGAACGTAGCGGGATTAGAACCGCCCAAGCGCTCTGGCCACCTAAGCCATACATTCTCATTGTTCTACGTCGAAATTCTTATATGCTTTTACAAATTATTGTTGCTAGTGTTTCTGTAGGGAGATTAATTCTGATTACGGAAATGTGAATCACAGTGGCTGTTATTATTAAAACTATTTAACTCAGAAAGAATCACAAAAAATATTATACTAATTTATTTCAGTAAATAATATTATAATCGGTATCTAGTACATATATTATACACAAAATTTAGTACAAAAAGTATTCTTCGAATATTATTTTGAAGTTTTTTTTTATCAATTCTGAATTTCATTTTTTTGAAAAATGATGCTATTATAACGATAACGATAAGTTTATTTTTGTAATCTAAACAGAAAATTAAAATCAGTCATTTGATTATGATTTAATTAACATCAATAATCAAGACAACAATAAAATATTGCAATTTCCGAAAAAAATATAACGTATGTATACACTATATTTATTCTAATATGGCAATACATTTATGTATATTTATATGATTGTCTGCAAAAATAAAATACTACTTAAGATTTTTTTATATCATGATAGGAAACAAAAAAAAATCAGCTTCACGCTGTATTCCGCACACAGTAGGCAGAGGGAACCTAGTATTAAGATACTCCGTTCCCCACTTTCTGCTGAATT
>DWAO01001172.1:0-20214 GCA_018230605.1 Heliconius congener
GCGGGATACAGCGTGAAGCTGATTTAATGTACAATAAAATATGTCACTTATTAATTAGGTTTTGTAAAAACTAATAAAGATATTAGTGGAGACAAGAAACACCGCAATATGGCAAATTTGTTTGATAGAGACGTCTGTAACGTTTAGATGCTGGCAACCACTTTGACAAGAGCTCTTTATTACATACACGGAATAGCTACGTATTTGTACAGTTTTGTTGGGCTTTTTATGGCAATGTTAATAAAAAAATACTGTATTAGAAAACGTATAAAATTTTCGCGCTTCTTTTTTAAGCGCTCTGAGCATTAATACTTGGCGGGCTGAAGAACGCCTTACTTTTTTTTATAGGCTGTAATTAAAATTAATTCTTGTGAAAATCATGTAAGTATTTATCCGACAATGTATAAAAAAATATTATCAGTCTACATAAAATTTATGTACTGTTCAACTTTTAGTAAGAAAGTGGCATGGAAAATTACATGGCATATAAAATAACTACTAAATTCTAAGAACGCTCCGCTACACTAAATCATAGACGACTTAAGTTTCGTTACTTATTTATATATTTTCCAAATGTAACAAATAAACAACATACATAATTTATAACATTATTTAGGCTAGTCGTGGCGCAGGAGCATAAGAGTGGGACTATAGACGCGAAAGTTTGTGGGTTTCTTCTCCCATTCGAGGAAATGAAATATTTAATATTGTCATTTCTTTGTTCTGGTATGGAGGCAAAGCGCGGCGTTGAGTTCCAACCGCCACGCAACGCCTCCAAAATTCGGCAATTAATAAATTGCCGAATCGGTGACAATGATTGTTACTTAAGCTCAAATATATTTTTTTAAAAATAAATTTTAACAAGCATATAAAATGCCTTTTAAATTATGCCTTCGTCTATTGAAAAAACACAAAATTAAGACATATACTAATTACGCAGCATCTTCGAGCCGCGCTACGTTTATTGGGATGTAATAAAATCAATTTTATTATATTACAATACCGCCTAGATCTTGATAGTCGTTAGGTAGGCGTGGACCCAAAGGGATTAAGGGACGATTATACGGTTCGCTTATTGATATGAAAATATTGAAGTGTATAAAGCGAGGTTTATCTCAGTTAAGACATCCTTAATACTTTCAAATTTGCTGCCTAAATTCAAATAATAAAAACGGTGCTCATATTTAGCAATCATTATAATATACAATATAAGTATAATTATTATAACTATATAATAACTCTTAAATACTTTTTAGGAATACTTATAAAAATTTGAACGATTAATCCAAATTTGTAAAAATGTTACCACTGACCTCTCTCTGGCTAAAAATAGAAATAAGTTGTAATAAGAATATAAGGATTTCGACGTAGCTAGTAGACACACGTATGGCCTAGTGGTCGGAGTGTTTGGACGGATTCGTAGTCCTTTACGATATTTTTTTATAGGTTTTCTAAAAAAGTACTTTGTTTTCTAAATGTGGGATAACACATTAAATACGTTAAAAAACTTTATAAGACGAACATATTTATAAAAACAAATAGTCCGACTGCATAAAACTAAAAATAAATAAACAAGCCCAATAGTTTATTAGTATTAACAGTCGGTACCTCTTTAAATTATGCGGGGTTCCAGGTAAAGATTTTATTGACGGAAGAATTACTTATAGGTCCCGACTGTTAATCCTAATAAACAATTGGGCTTGTTTATTTCTTTTTAGTTTTATGGAGTCGGGGTTTTTGTTTTTATATATTTTTTTTCACTTTTTTATTAGGATTCATTATGGTAATGATAATCATGTTATACCTTTTTGAAATCCTCGTATTGAGCTCTTGAATTTTATACCCATACTGTGGTATTCGAAACGATTTTCACTAAGTTCAATGGCGTCCCACAGCCGCCATGATTGTGTTTTTTAACGTTACCTATCTAAGAACACTTGGGCTGCTAATACAAATCTAACGGTATCTCAATTATGTAAATCCGTCACGCGGTTCTGGAGATGTGAGGTTATTAAGAATATTACATACATACATACATACATATATACAAGATACGCGCGAAAAACATAACCCTGCCTACTTCCGACTGCTAAGTCGGGAATAAAATGTCACCTTAATGAAAAAGATGTTCAATAAGGTGAGCAATTTTACATCAAAACATCAAAACATATAAATAAAATTTAAGTGTCCGACTGTGATTTCATAATAACAGTGTTTTAACACTACTAAAACAACAGCAAAAAAATAATAATTTTTGATTGAATCCAGTAGGATTGAAAGATTTATTAAGTTTAATAACAGTATACATAATCTTACTAAAATAATAAACTGTTATTCAATTAAGAGTTTATAAATTATTAAAATAAATGATCATATAAAATATAAAACAGGTGCTAAATTTGCTTTATATATTTTTAGAGCACTACGAAACAAAGTCCGTCCATAACAGTCGATGGGATCTCAACGTATCCTGGCCTCGGATTTGGGCCCATGGGTCCCGTGGCACCAATGCCAGGGGAACCCCCAGGCACACAGCTGCGTCAACAGCAAGAATCCACAACGGAAACAACAACCACCGCAAAGCCGAAGAAAGAAAGAACTTTTGTTATAGCAGCTGTCGAGTTTCATCGCGTTGAAACTCCTTTCTTGATCGGTGTATGGATCTTTTTCGCTAGTATCGCTAAAATAGGTATGAATTTATTTATTTTGTGCTATAACTTGTATATTTTTTATAGGTGTATGCAAATAGATGTTTAGACAACGTAAAACTATTTACAAAAAAATATATTATTCAGTTTGTTGATTTATATTATTCAGTTATATAATGAGCGTCCTTCTAAATTGTTCAATTAGTATATAAGTAATACAAATAGTTTGTATTTATAATTCAAAGTTTAATCAGCTTCACGCTGTATCTCGCATCGGGGTAGGCAGAGGGACCCTAGTTTTAAGACACTGAGTTCTCCACTTTCCGTATCGATTGTCGCAACTCAATGCCGGGCTTTGCGTTGGTGCCAGAGTGAAGAAAATGAAAGTATTAAGAAATAATAATTTATTCCACCGATTGAGGATAGAACCCACAAGCGTCGCGTTACAGTCCCAGCCTTTTGCCCCTGAACCACGACGGCCCCAGCGGAAAAGTACGAGTATAATGAGTTTATTTTTTTACATTTAATCTACTGATGCAGTTTCATTAATATAAAACAAATGGCACGAGGCATGAGGCACGAGGTAAGAGCAAAGTTCTTTCTGTACGCGAGTATATAAATAGTCATATTAGTTATTAATAGTACATCTAAGAATAGACACATACTAATTAATTAATAGCACGCTTAGTTGACGACGAAACGTAAACAAACTTATGGATTAGTTAAACTTAAAAGAAAAAAATACGCTATCTATGTATAGCTGGGACAATTTAATTGAGAGTACAATGGGTCCTCAATTACTAATCTAAATAAATTTTTAAGAATGTTTTTATTTGTAGTCGGGTTTTTAATTTTTGTTAATAACGTGGGGATTTCAACTCGTTGTCACAATCAATGAGCTATCACTGCTACTATTCGTTTAAAAAGGACAGGATAAAAAAATAAAGGAATCTTTACATAATTTAGGTATTTCAATATCTATTCAACCATATAAAATTTTTAAAATAATTTTAACGAAAGGAAAATAAAATGATAACGACGAGACCCAATAGTATTAAATTTCAATACAATCTGATACTAACATTTTAAAAACTACAGGTTTATTTTCACAAAAGAGTAAAGTACGATTATAAATATTATTTGACATTTAATAAAAATAACAATAAAAACAATTTACATACCGTTAATAATTATAGACGACATTTTTAACAAACATTTATCTTTTTGGAATTCGAAGAAGATCTAATTTT
This sequence comes from Heliconius congener, assembly GCA_018230605.1. Classification (NCBI taxonomy): domain Eukaryota; kingdom Metazoa; phylum Arthropoda; class Insecta; order Lepidoptera; family Nymphalidae; genus Heliconius; species Heliconius congener. Next base: position 3,899 of record DWAO01001172.1, read on the forward strand.
TCGCCTACGTTTCACAGAAAATATGTTCTTGTATTTTTGTTTTCGAATACTTCTACGAGACTTAATAAATTCTGTATGCAATCGAGAACAAGTTTCAATGTTATTTGAACTATCAATTTTTTGCTTCACGTTATCAGAGAAAGAAGATAATTTATAGGAGAATATTGGATCTGTTAAATTTGCATAAGCTGTAACATATGGATTTTTGTAACTAAATCCTGTACTGCCTTTTCTATAAGCCTGTTTCCCATGTGATGGACAATGCTCATCTATTTCGAAAGAAGAAGTAAACGTTGACATAGATAGTTCTTCTCCAGAAACTGGATTTGTATATTTGTCTTCATAACATAGCTTATTAAAATTTGTATAGAACTTGTTGGTTTCCGTATTAAAATCATAAAAGGCCTTGGAACTTTTGGAGTAAAGCAATGAGTTTGTTGCAGATAGGTTATTATTTTTGAATTGACATCCAACATCTCTTATATACACTACCGTTTCATTGTAACCACTGGTTTCTGCTAAATTATCTAAAATATAGCATTTGCAATCCAAATAATCGTACTGACATGATTTATTCGATTTACTGCATTTTAGAGGCAATTTTATAGGCATATGAAAAGGAGCAGAAGTTGGAGATGTATAAGATATCTCAGGTCGTAAATTTAGTTTTGGTGAGCATTTGTTAAAACAGCGGCATTTATTTTGTGAAGAATGAAATTGGTACACATTATTATTATTCAATGATTCATGTTGAAGTTCAGTTATATATTTATATTTTGGGCTTAAATTTCGTCCTACTTTATTTTTATCTTCAGTTTGCTTGTCGAATATATCGTCATAGTAGAGATTCTGAAATACCGGCACACATAGAGGCATATTAACACAACGGGGATGATGCAAGCAAGGAGGGATAAATTCACAGTTATTTTTTAGTACATTTATTCTTTGGCAAGATGGAACAACCGTGCACGGAGGATGATGGCGACAGGCTTTAGTAATTCTTATCATTTTTGGATTATGTTTTAATGATACATTTTCAACGTATTTCGTGTTCACGCACTCATTTTCATGAGGCAATATCTGACAAATTGGAACTAGTTCACATGGTGGATTGTGATTACAAACGTCATTATTTTCAATGTTATTTGTATTATAAGTTTCAGTTTCAAGGCAACTGTTTCGGCAAAGTGGTGAATTCTTCGATATTAGGCTACATTCGTCTTCGGTTGTGCTTAATATTTCTAATTTCTCATTACAACGAGGACATATTAATTTTTGTGATTTCTTTTGAGGTCTGTTTTTAATATTAGTGTTATTTTTAGTGCATGTATTTGTAACGATGCTTGGATTACACTGTATATTTTTTATTTCATCAGATTTTTTTTTAAATTCATCAGCATTTCTAGCACTATCACTATTATTTTTATCTTTAATGCTTTCTATATTAGAGCTATTATTATGCTCACTTGTCTTTTGTAAAAAATGTGTAGTACTAGTAATTTGGTCGATAACTGTTAGGACTTTACTACCTTTCGCCAATTCAGTCAAGGATTTCTTATCAGTACACGAGCATGCGTAGGAAAATAATTGACAAGGACAAGGGTCTTCTATATGCTTACTGTGGTCTTTCTTTTTACATTTCTTTTCTTTTGTTAAGGGATACGCGTATTCAGTTTTGTATTTTGCGAATGACCAAAATTTTTGTAAATATTTATCCTCTTGTTTAACATAAATATTGTCATTTATATTTATATTGTTATCGTTTAAATATATTTCAGAAGAAAGTCTTGGTTTATCTAGACATATTTTGTTTGTTTTATTCTGTTTAATTTTTAAGTTATCTTTTATTTTTAGTTTTGATTGTATTTGAGCTGCACAATCTTGAACAACAGTATCAGTCTTAACACGAAATCCATTTTTATTAGATTTCTTCTCAAGAAAACATTTAGAATTTTGGTTGTTCGAGTCTTTCCTGATAAAATAATGACATGAATGTCTTTTTACAATTTTATCCAAATCATAAAAAAAAGTACTTGTAGATCTTACTATCGACTTATGGCTTCCGTTTCTATTTAAAGCATGATAGTTTTCACTCGTTATGTATAAAGTTTGATTAGGCTGTGTTGGCTGGTTATATTTTGATGCGTCTTTATAACAGTTATTGCTAGATGTTTTAAGAACAACATTGTAGTTTCTCGATCGTATATATGGCTGATTTGGGTTCAGTATGTCAAGAAAATTAGTGAACGATTGTGATTTGAACTTTGATTTTATTTCGGTTTTATCCATATTTCTAAGTTATTAATAAGGCCTGCTTTGCTTTATAACATTCTAAATGGTGTCACTTGATAATTTATTTCGATATATTTTTGTTATTTTTATTTAAATTTAGTTAAACATATATAATGTTTTTATGCATATTTCATTACGACAATGGCATATTGTTTTATGTCAAAGTATATTTGTGATAGCTGACTTGTGAGAGGGATAAAAAGAGTTACAAAAAAGGATTAATGTAATATATTATGCTCGGTACAGTACATTCTTTAGAAAATGGTATATATTTAAATGGATCATATTATATTTATTTTAAAATGTTTTTTTTTTCATTATATTAATACCTAATTATCGCCAACAAATTCCTTATCGTAGAATATCGTCTCTGAAAACTACATTATACGTTTCAGAGTCTAGATTTTTGATTTAGACTTAGAAGTTTTACGTCCACATTAAATTATACTCCACTCCGTTCTCAAAAGTAACAAATACGCAATTAATTGAAAATATATTAGTTTTCAACGCCCCAAACTTTTTGTTTCTAAATATATTCAATGTACTGTTTGTACATTACGTACGTATTTCTTTGCAATATTTTTGTTAAAAAAAATATTATTTATATAAAAATTTGAAACGAATTATTATTTATTGATAACGAAACCATGTGGAAATTTCATTTTATTTTCTCTTTTTAAGCTTTTAAAATAGGACATATACTTTGTTTTCAGGGTTCCACATGGCACCAAAATTATCAAGGATGTTTCCAGAATCTTGCTTACTTATCTTTGTAGGAGTTCTAATAGGTGCGCTTTTGTTAAGCACGCACAGTGTTCATGTACAACCCTTAACACCAGATACATTTTTTCTATATATGTTGCCGCCTATTATATTGGATGCCGGATACTTTATGCCCAATAGGCTGTTTTTCGACCATCTTGGAACAATTTTATTATTTGCCGTAGTGGGCACTGTATTCAATACTTTAACTATTGGTAAGTTTAGTTATATTATACTTTGTTTAGCTTTATAATATATTCCGTATTCAGCAGGCAAAGGTAACGTAGTTATAAGACACTCTGTTCCCATTTAAACACATCCACTCCCTATTCTGGACACAATAAATTCTGGAGTCATTGGCTGTTAAGTGGCGGAGCTCAACGCCGCGCTTTGCCACATTCCCAGAGCGAGGAAGTGAAAATTTTAATATTTCATGCCCGCGAGTGGAAATCGAACCTACAAATCTTGCACGACTTTTGCCTATGGAAAAACACATGGCAAACGAACGTACGGGTCACCTGATGGTAAGTGATCACCGTCATCTACGACCCCTTGTGACAACAGAGGAACTACACGTGCGACTGGCCTCGATTAAGTATATCGTATTGCCTAGTTATATTATACACATAGTGGAGTATAACACTAAATATTTATATTATATTGGGGAATAGGGTGTGTTAGCAGTCAAGGAGTGACCAGTAATTTTTTATTTCATTTATCAGGTGCATCATTATGGGCTTGCGGACAAACTGGCATGTTTGGTTGTCCTACACCGTTACTTGACATGTTCTTGTTTAGCGCTCTCATCTCGGCTGTGGACCCGGTGGCAGTACTTGCGGTCTTCGAAGAGATACACGTGGATGAAGTTTTGTACATAGTAGTATTTGGAGAGTCATTGCTGAATGATGCTGTCACTGTTGTTTTGTATCATATGTTCGAGGCTTATACGTGAGTAAGCCTTAAATTAAGTTAAAAAATATAAGGCATAATATTTTAATTTATTATTAGTATTTATTTGATGTTAGAATAAAGACATGCATATTAAACATATATTTGAATATATATTTATTGACATATTTTTTTTTTAATTTTAAATTGAACGTAGAGGGACACGAACCCGCGCCTGGTCGGTTTCCAGGAGGCGCGGTTAAAATTTTTATACGTTTTCTAAATAAGTATATTATTTCATTTATTGTGCAATTAGCACAACAGTTTTGTTTTTTAAGCCCGACTACAAAAAAACTGAAAAGAAAAAAATAAGCGCAATGATTTATTAGCATTGTGTTGGACTTAACAGTCCAACACAATGCTAATAAATCATTGCGCTATTAACCAAATAAACTATTGGGTTCGCTTATTTTCTATTCTTTAATTTTTTACCGCAGCCAGGGTTTTTGTTTTGTATATACATATCTAGGTATTTTTATTACTTCATACTTTTTAGTTGGGATTGGATTAATTATAATTATAAGACAGCTTCCTGCTTCTATCCCCGCGCAATAAGAGTATACAAAAATATAAATATGAATTTGAAAACGGAAGGTCTTAACATTAGGCTCTCTCTGCCGATATGGGATAAGATGTGAAGCTAAAAGTAAAAAATATACAATAAGTATCTGCTATAATATATATAATAAGTATTAAAAATAGTTATAAATAGTAATCACATATATACATGTATGTAAGTTCGACAAAGTAGAGCTAGCTTATGTTATTTATATTTTCAGGGAAATGGGCCCGTCTCGGCTTATGTATACAGATTTCTTGGCAGGCTTTGCGTCATTCTTAGTGGTAGCGGTTGGTGGGACCTGTATCGGAGTTGTATGGGGCTTCGCGACCGGCCTCGTGACCCGATTTACTCACGAAGTGAGGGTTATTGAACCCATATTCATATTTGTCATGGCATACTTAGCTTATTTGAATGCGGAGATGTTCCATATGAGTGGGATTTTAGCGTAAGTTGCTCCAGAAGTAATAGGATAAGAATAATATTTTTTTATCTAATAAGAGCATAAACGAGTTCAAAGGCTACATTTTTATATAAGGCTTAGTACAGACAGCTCTTACATGATAGCATGATAGAATGTATTAGATGTTTTCGTTTACAAGAAATTGCTAAATTAGTATGAAAATATTCTAGTGTTAAGCAAAAGTAAGCCAATATTATTATCGCATTCCATTTTAGTATAACATTTTGTGGAATAACAATGAAGAATTACGTAGAAGCAAATATATCGCACAAGTCGCATACGACAATTAAGTATACAATGAAGATGCTGTCTTCTTCATCTGAGACCATCATATTCATGTTCCTCGGAGTCGCTACGGTTAACAACAACCACGACTGGAATACTTGGTTTGTCTTATTGACCATCGTTTTTTGCTCAGTCTTTCGCATAATAGGTAATATATAGTATTTTTTTTCTCTATTTCTATTATATTTTATATTTAAATTCGATTTCGATGTACATACTCGTATGTATTTTTCAAACGTATAATAATAAACTGACTTTCAGGTGTTTACATATTTAGCGCTGTAGCTAATAAGTTCCGATTGCACAAATTAAATACGGTAGAAAAATTTGTTATGTCATACGGAGGTGAGTTAAATCATTAATTATAATTTATGTGTTCAATATAATTTATGTATTTTTTTTGTACACAGTATTTATGATTAAACATAATAAAAATTGCTATAATTTTCGTTGGTAGTAGTGAATATGTATTTTAAGAACATTCTCGTTCTCAGCTTCACGCTGTATCCCGCAAGTAACAGGGTAGGCAGAGGGAGCCTAGTGTTAAAACACTCCGCTCTCCGAGTGGCGGAACTCAAAACCGCGCTTTGCCTCAACACCAGAAATTTAAAAACTTGATTGTATTATTTCAAAATCCCATAATATTACACCTACAAAAATATCAGTGCGTATTTCATAAATATTTGTTTATGGTGAGGAACATAAAGACGGCATATTAACTACCCATGACCCATTTATGCCGAATTACACTACAGGTCTCCGAGGCGCGGTCGCATTTGCATTGGTGCTATTAATAGATCCAGAAGTGGTTAAACTTCAACCGATGTTCGTAACTACCACCATAGCTGTTATATACTTTACCGTGTTCATACAAGGGATCACCATTAAACCTCTAGTTAAGATACTAAATGTTAAAACTGTTGAGAAGAGAAAGCCTACGATGAATGAAAGAATTCATGAACGGGTAATATTTCTGAAATAGTAGGTAATATTCATTGGAATAAAAAATAATGATTATTGAAACATACATACTTTTTCAGTTCATGGACCACTTGATGGCAGGTGTAGAAGATATTTTGGGTAAACATGGTAACCATCATATAAGGGACAAATTTAAGCGATTCGACAATAGATTTATTAGGCCTTTTTTGCTAAGAAACTATCAGGTACTTACCACAACCACAGTTATATGTAAAAACTTATAATGATCCTCATTATTTAATTTATTTCTTAGTAATAATGTATTTATACTGGTAAGGTGTTTAATTATGAAAGTATGTCCAATTTTAGTTAGTTAATTATATAATTATGACTATTTCGTTACCAGGGTGCTGAGCCAAAGATTCTTGAAACTTATTCGAAGCTGGCTATGAGAGATGCTATTGAATACATGCAAAGGAATGCCTCAACGATCGGCAACATTTCCGGAGCTGAATCAATGTCAGCTATCTTTAAGAATTATACTAGTGCGAACTTCAATGGAAGGTACATTGTTGTCATTAGACTTAGACATTTATAAATATTTTTCAGCTTCACAATGTATCCCGCATGCAGCAGGGTATACAATGGGAGGCTAATGGTAAGACACTCCACTCTCCGCTTTCTGCCGGAAGCGTGTGAGTGGAGGTATTGCATGTTGAGTGGTGGAACTCAACACTGTGAATTGCCTCTACATTCCAGCAAAGGAATGAAAATAATATTTTATTTCCTCAAGTGGGAATAGAACCCACCCAACCCGTATCGTTTACAGTCACACGCTTTTGCCCCTGAGCTGCAACTGACCTCATTTACTGACTGACAACGAACAATAATATGTAAAATTTAGTAAAAATATATCGTGTTACAGCGACCAACGGATCAAAGGTTGTCTATGAGTAGAGGATCTTAGCTATCCATGTCACTCCCTTGTATTTTCGCCGATTTTCAGTGGTTTGGCAAATATTTGGGAATTGGTGATTTTTTGGATAAAATCATTCAAATACCAATATGAATATATAATATAATATAATACATACTACATACTCAAACACCGCTGAAAATCGGCGAACATACATAGGGGCGAAATGGGTAGGAGTCGAGGTCCTCTCGTCGGTCGCATTACACCTTGTATACCTAGTGTACCGACGAATATTTATTACTGTATGTAGTATCAACTACTAGCGCAACAGTACTATTTATAAAGATTCTATTTACGATATTTCAGTCCCAGCTTTAGTCAATTAGACTCCTCAACGTGGAATATAGATATGCAGGAATTGGAATATAATCCGTCCAAAAAAGATTTAACTGATGCTAGGATTCATCACCTCCTTGCTGAAGAGCTATGCAAACCGTATAGACGTGTAAGGGTATTGAATCAAATTTTATTACCTTATATTTTTACGCTCTATCTGTATATACAAAGAAAAAATTGCTTTTAATGAGTAATATTTAGTCTTTTTTTTAATATAATTGACTATGTGTTTTTCAGCACCGTCGTTTGAGTTACAGTAGACACGCTGTCAATGATCGTGATTTAGGAACCCAAGTTAATTACAAAACTCATATGAATATACGACGGTTAGTAGGCGACCGTAAACACCACCATAAGCGAAGTAAACGGGGAAAGCAGGTAAGTTTTGTATATGATTTGAAATAATTCAATTATTTTGCAACGTTAAACGATATATATGTATAATTGTGTTGTATTTATTTTTTAATTTAAATATATTACTTTTACAGGATGGAAAAAATCATGTAACTTTTCCAGAATTCCAGCAAAATGGTTCGGCCAAACAGTTCACGCACGGTAAAAAAAAATATTATAGATTAGGTACTTAATAATTCTCTAATATTATCACCAGTGTCAGTCGCATGCACGTGTGGTATTAATTTTGTTTATTGTTCACTGGCACCATTGTTATATTGTTTTGCATCACTAATGCTTTTTAGCTGTAAGTAAAATATTGTGAAACTGACACAACAGTCAAACACTAGTAGGACTAATCTCTTGGATTGTATTGTGTTTCCACACAAGCTACTTTCACTTTTGTCGCATGCGTGGTCATATAATAAATCTGCTATTTAAATAATATAAATTTCATTTTGAGAAAAAAAATTGAAGATATTTTAGGTACTTAATTAGAGAGAGAGAGAGTCCAAAGGATTTTAAATCAATAATAATTTTATCAATGTTTATAAGGTTTAATATTACTAACGATCAGTAAAATAAAGTTTCTATTGTCTATAGATTATATAGACGAGGTGCTGCAGGAGGACGAGGAGCCGCGCCGTGAGACCGACGATGGCGGTATAACTTTCACTGCAAAATCCCCGCGTAGGTATTCTGCATGTAACTCGTGATATTCCTGATTTGAATTGGAACATACAATTATAATGCTTATAATTAATTTTATCTAATAATAAAAATGTATTATGTCAATTATGTTCTAATTCAGTCTCGTTGTTGTTGTGAATTTTATGCTGTTTGCCACACTTATACGTATATACTAAATATTTTATTACCACTAAACTGTTATGGGACTGTTTATTTGGTATGTATTGTTTTTTTGCAAAAAAAAACTAATTAAAATTTCATCACTGTTTTAGAAAGGGTATGTAAATGACGTTTGTCAGTCGTTGATTGTGGCATGTTTTACAGTTTAATTTCACATATTATGCGTTTTTAACTAATTTCTCTTTGTTTTTTAATTAATCAACTGATTTTGCTTCGTCGCTTAGATTAAGTTTCGTGTGTTTTTCATGTTTTAATTGACTAATTTATTTCATTACCGCTAAGTTTGCTAGTACTTGTGATAAGTATTTTTCTCTTGCTCTTAGCTTTTTACCACCGTTTGTGTTTGATTGTCGTTTTCTCCCCTTCTTGCAATTTCATGTGGCAACGCAAACTAACAAATATACCCAACTGGCGATATCTTATCAGCTGGATATAATGAAGTCAGTCCGACATCTTCGCATAAAGAGAACAGTAGCTCTCTCTTAAATCAATTGGCTAACCTGCCTGGCTTCAATCCCCTGAAAGCGAGAATCGTAAAACAGTACGCTAAAACGCCTGAAGAAATACTGCCTACAGCTGTTGAGAAATCTTTACCGTGGAGAAGGGACAGATCCACGTATAATTTCGGTATGTTTACTAAAAAAACTAAAACTTTCGCTTCTGGATGACCAAACGCTTACTTTCTGCGCCTTTTTTAAATTATTTTTGGGTGCTTTTTAGTAGCTTTTAATTGGAACGTTATTGCATGATAAACATTTATATAGGGTAGAGCAAAGAAAACATAGTCAAAATATCGTTTTGACATCAATCATAGTCAGATCTAAGTACATTAAATGGAAAATCATTTGGCGTTGTATGCCCAACGATTAGTTTGTGATAATTTTAAATGGAACTTTAATAGTTGCAACATTGATTCGTTCATATTCAAATTAAGTAGTTGCAACATTAATTAGTTGATATTCTAAATTAAGTAATAATTTATTGATCGCTGGTTTTAAAAAGAAGGAAGTGCACCTGGAGCTTCCAAAAATAAATAAACACAGACAAATAAATTTTACAAACTATTTCAATACGGTTTCATCATGAGCATATACAGTGGGTTTCATTTTTTTTACATTATACAAGTCATTAATGTAACTAAATATATTTATTTATGTAAGTTTGTGATAAGAAATATTTTGGAAAGTATTCGGTACTTGAAGTAAACGACGTACTAGAAGCATTTAGTGTACTAGAAGCATATATGTTTGATAAACGTATGTACCGTATTCATTAGACCCACTTCCTTTTGAATAATTGCCAATATAGAAATAGCGATTGCGTTTTCCTAATGCCAAATACCATTTATTGTAGACGCATGTATATACAAAGTCACTTATATTGTATAATTAATTTTTGTTCTTTTCTACTACAGTTCCTAATGAAGATATTTTAGAAGAGGATGAGCGACGCATGTCGGATGACAATGGTAAGTATCGAATTGTGTAGGTATTTCAGCCTATGAGTGTCGCTGCATGTAAACACGGCTAGTTGTGGTTTCGATTCCCACTAAATGAAATATTTAATATTTTCATTTCTTCGCTCTACCATTCAACACGCAATCGCTCGCGCTACAGCGAGAAACTATATATTAACTAAAGCGAGAAGCTGTATATTAGCATTACGCTCGTCGTTTGATACGGTTATATACTGTTTTTGTCATCACCACTTTATATGAAACCACATTTTCATTACTCTATGAAAACCTTATACAATTAAAACAAAAAAAAAATAATAAAATAAAGCGCATTTGTCAAGAATAACGCACACAGACACAAAAACCATCAAAGCGATAACGCCGCACACGCCTCATTCAATAAATCGAGTCATAGGTAATGGCGGTAATGTAGCATTGCGTAAAATAGAACGAGAGATATTTCTTTATCGTTCTAGCATGTTTTTGAGAATGAAAAGTGGCAGATCGGAATGAAGAAATTTCTTGATTAATTTCTTTAGGCATGGGTTTCAAATAATTTTTTTCTTTATATGCTGTTCCCGTAAAAGGAGCGCAGACGCTTCCGCTTTGTATACGCGAACCAAACTCAATAAAAAAAATATTAAACAAAAATAGAATTTACACCTATGACTGTTGTATGCTAAACCATTTTAATTATCAATAAATTATTTATCAATATAATATCAATATATTATTTGGAAAATAATAGTTATCATATTATTTATAAAGAACATCTAAATTGTGCATAATATAACATTATGTTTATTTGTTTTCTTATCCAAATGATACTGTAAAATTATTTCTAAAAATCCTTGTAGATATTATTATCATGGTATCATTTTCACATTACTTACATCAAATACAGTAAAACAATATGATTATAGAAAAATCTAATTGCAATTCTTTCTCTTTAGATACTTATATGACTGTAGCCGAGCAAGCTCGCGTCGCTACGCCGACTGCTACGGAAACCATGTTGCCATGGAAACGAGAAGAAGCCGAAGGCACTACCGCTCTGAAACAATCGGAATTCCCATCGTGGGCATCTAATAAAGAATACTTGGCCTACAATTCACCTTCAGCAACATTCTTAGGTAGACTTTAGTATTTAGCAATTCTTATAAATAACTGATGTTAAAAGTATTTCTAAATTGTGTTAAGTTTAGAAAATGTGGTAAAAGATACTTTTATGAGATTAAATTACTTTGTTGAATAGTATGCAAATCAATAGTGACGAGATTGTTTTTTTTTAGATATTGTATTTTAAATATTATTGAATGCAAATATATATCAAACTAAATATAGAAGATATTTTTTCTCAAGATAGTTGGATCATATATCATAGTTATTTCATATCTGGGTATTATTGTTTGTTTCCACTTCAAAACCACACTAGCGTCGTTAGAGAAATGCATTAATATTATGGTAATCCATATATATATCTATTTCACATTAGAGGCGAAACCATTCATTTGTCACAATTTTACCGCCTTGTTTTATAAAGATCCACAATTATTAATATCTTAGCCCAGTCACAATATTTTTTGTACAAATACTTGCACGCTTTAACTTTTTTTCTGATTTTGGTTTTTTTTAAATTATATCAATAAAAATTACCAATAGTTTTTCCTAATTAACTAAAATTTAGTCATATAAAATTATGTATAATGTTTATATTCTCTTATTGATTTTCTTTTTTCTTTCCCTTACTATCCCTAACCCGCTATTACACCTTCATCATAATCCTATATAGGTGGCATAGAGAAACCAAAACATCCGAAATCTATCATAGGTCTATTCCGAAGAGAAAGCTGTAGTTCTACCCAAGCTGCTGATATGCCGGTGGTGTCAGATTCTGAAGGAAAAGCCGATTCATCTAAGGGCGAAAGTTCATCAGTGAAGGGCGAACCAATATATGGACAAGTAAGGCAGGGTCCAAGCTTGTTGTCCAAGCGGAGCACAAGTCTAGGTGGCCCGTCAGTGCTTCTTATGGAAGACGTAGCACATTGCGATCCGCTAGGAGCCTCGTCTCGACCAGCTAGCATTATGCAGGGACCACACCGAGGCCAATGTAGGAGGGGATCAATGCTTGAACTTACCGGGTAAGTTTACAATTTTACCTGTATATAACACACAGATATTTCTTTATACACAGTGTTTTGTCTTCACCACGTTAAATGAAAGCACAGTTTTAGCTACTCTATAAAAGCCTAATACAATTATTATAAAACGAAAGAGATTTTGCCGAAAATGAAAAAGTGATTTTTTCAAACGAAATAAATAATAAAATTATCGTTGTTGTAAACGAAAAAATAAAACGCCATCTGACCTATAAGACCTACCAAAGCGACAACATACATAATCTACGAAATCGAAATTTGGCGAAGTTATATTGGTGATGTTAGTTGAATGTTGTTTAGATCTACTATAGAAAATAGTACGAGTGATATCCCTTTCTCGTTCGGGTATGTCTTTTTAAGAACGAAAAGTGGCAGATCGGTCACTTTTCGAGTTCTGAGTATTTTTATAGTTGTTTACTTTTTTTAGTATCTATTCGTAACTGCGTAAAATAATAATCCTACGTCTAAACTCTTGAATATTTTTTTAGGTATGGATTTGTATGTAAATATTTTATATGCTGCTCCCGTAAAAGGAGCACGATTCCCCCTTGTATATATAAAACTCATTATTCTGTTATATCAGGATTTTTTAGCTCTTTTTAGCTGAATATTTGAATGTTTGATTCGATGTATTCCTTTATAAGTGACTAAAGTTGTAATACACAAAGAAGTAAAAGCGTTAATTGTACCTATAGTAAGAATTAAAAGTTCACCTAACAGGCAGGCAACGCACCTGTAACTCCTCTGGTGTTGCACGGGGCCGCGGGCGGCGGTAATCACTTACCATCAGGTGACCCGAACGCTCGTTTGCCGTGTCTTTTCCATAAAAAAAAATAATTAAAAGTTTAATGTTTTAAAATAACACATTCTTTGCTTTTCGTTATTCTTATAAGACATATTCTATATAATTTTCAGCTCTTTATCACGTGACGCAATAACCGAAGAAAAATGCAGCAAATCACTGCCTGAGAGTGAACGTATGGGAATTCGTCGTTTAGCTCTGGGTCAACAGAGTCTACCGAGGGAACCCTTCAGTCGTCAACTTACTATGGCCTCTAATATTTTAACTAGCTCCTCTTCTGATGACTCCTCCGACGAGAACACCTGAGTGCCCCGCCGTGGTGACCAAGATAGGTTGCCACTTCTTAAATATAGGACACTAGAGTGAGTTTGTGTGTAATGTCTCAGGGTGATATTTTGCGTATGCAATATTTTTTGATAATATCATGTTTTTTTAATTGTAGAAATAAATTAATTATATGAATATTTGTTACTCCGTTACAGCAGTTATTTTTAAGTCGTCCATGAAAACGGTTAAAATGGTTTTAATGACAGCCCGTAGTCGATAAATTTACAATTATTTCTTTCATTGTTAATAATTGAACGTTTCCAAGCATTTAAATCAACAAATTTTGTTTTAATTTACAGTTTTGCATTATTTCAATTAAAATCCTACTTTGCTTAGGTACTTGCAATCAATATATTTTTTTAGAGTTATGGCTGGTAGTATTGAAACTAATCAGTATTTTTCTATGTTCCTTTAATATGTATGTAATAATGAATAGGTATGAAATAAAGTAAAACAGGTTTTCAATTTTTTTTAAATATGGCACCTGTTGCCAATGACAATACATTACATTAAATTAAGTGTTGTTAATTAGTTGGATATATAACTTGTGTATATTTATTATATATATTCTTTTTTTACGGTTCCGGCACCAAATTGAAAATAACGTATTTAAGTAAACTGATATTCAATTTATATTTAATTTATTTCAACAATTTTTTTTCAAAATTGTAATTTTCTTAGTCGACTGCAAAAGTAATTTAAAAATATTTATATATTAATACATGTAGCTAAATAATACTTACTGTCATTGGCAATGACATTTGTATAAAAGGAAATGTTTTTAAGATACTAACTATAGGTAAGTTCAAGTTAAACTATAAAAATTAGGGTGTGTATAATAAATACAAGGAAAAGGGGAACTGCATAGATTGATTCAGAATAAAAGCACAACTTAAGATATGAGAAAATATCTATAGGTATAATCTGGAACAGCTTGTAAAGATGCCTCACTTCGTGAGTTGTGTAAATTAACGTAATTTAATATAAGACAAGATATTGCTTTAATGTCCATAGAGTGTCTATGTTAGAAGACTACCGTTAAATCTGTGCTTGTAAAAACATTAGGTACTTAAACGTTGAATTGTTGCTAGGATATTGATTTGTACTATTGACATACTTATATTTAAGTAGATAAACAATGTAATATTAAGAAATACTTTTAAGCCATTTAGTACAATAATAGCGCTAGATCACTTGCAATTGTAGTGCACCTTTTTTTTTTTCTATTTTGTAGTTGAAACTTAGCAAATAAATAAGAATGTTCCTTGAAATTATCTTGTATACCAACCACACTTTAGTCTCAACATGGGCCTAGAAGTTTTTGGTATAGTCTACTTTTACGTATTTTTTTTTGTAATCAGTTTGTTTTCCTTTCAACCTTGCAGTTATTAGTTGTTAACGTTGGTTAGAAAGGCTAGTGATAAAAAAATCGATGAAAATATTTTACCGCTTGAAAAAAATATGAACGATTACTTATGTAGTATTAAAATAAGTATCTAATAATCTAATAATATTTATATTTTTGTATGTGTGCACATTTTATATTCACTCATGTGTCGTAAGTTTACTTTATGCTTATGTTTATTTTTTCTGGGGGTAGGCGTTTATTGAAAATGTCTGTAAATTAAGAAAGTCAATTTTCTTGATTCTAATACAACTAAATAACTGGAATTTTAACGTCTAGCAAGATTTTACAACGGCAAAGTTTAATTTTATTGTTACCTACTTTGTTTTTTTATACTCACGATCGTCACGAGAGTTGTGATATTGTAAATATAATTATGAACTAACTTATAATATGTTTAAAGGTACCTAGTTAAAGACGTTGAATTTGTAGATAGAGATTTGACAATAGAGTAGATTAATTTTTTAAGCACGTATAGTGTGAATTTTCTATAAATATAATCAGTTATTTTAAACAAGAAAATACTGCTAATGTAATGAAAATGTATAATGTGTTTTTTTTATTATTTATGTAATACATGCTTGTTTGATCTAAATTACCTAATATACCAAAGGCAATGATGCCAACGTAGAAACTATTCTTAATGGATGGATACTTATAACACCTAAAATATTTGATTTTATACATTTTGTTAACATTTTCTAAAACTATATTAAAAATGAAAGAAGAAAGAAATCCTGTTATATTAATTTTTATTTCAACTTTATTAAACAAAATATAATAAAAACTAAGCTTTTCACGAACTATGGTGTGTCAATTGAAAATAAATAGTGCCTAGCTTAGATAACAACAGCTCATTGTTTTAGTAATGTTATACTTAACATTGTTATATTATTATAATATAGATAATAGAATGTAATTTTTTCTTTGGAAAAATAAATATTATTAATGAAAATTTGTATTTTTTTTTATTTTGATATTTTAATTTTTGTATTTTTTTTATTTTAATTAAAATATATTCACGTATATTGAATACATTTTAATCATATAAAATTATAAGCCAATTTTTTTTGTAAGCTCATAAGTCATAAATTTAATATAAGTGCATATAAGTAACATTACATAGTAGCATTTCAATGTGCACAAATATTAAAACTGTTGTACCTGTAATCTGACTACCTCACTCAGTGGCTTCTTCTTCTTCATAAGTCTCGTAAACAGATAAGACTGGAAAAATATTTTGGTAATAACCTTGTGAAAAGCCGTACTACTTATAAATTGATGGTTTTTTTAAAGTATCAAAGTAACTTTTTTTTTTTTTTTAATTTAATGGCCTGTTTTTGCGATGACAGACGCAAAATA
>DWAO01001173.1:0-20209 GCA_018230605.1 Heliconius congener
TTTGAAATAGAAATTGTAAAAATACTATTTCATATAATTATAATACATATTTTATAATCATTATATTTTTATTTCCTTTCCAACATTCATATTTCATACAAAAAAATAGGAAACGTAAATTTCGGGTCATTTGACCCGCTGTGGTAAACTAGGTATCTAATAATTGTTGGTATGATTAGTGTTAACAAGAAAATAAGTAAATTAACATTTATTTTGGCTTTTCCAAACATGTCCATAATAGTGCAGCCCTCGTATTGCCTTTGTAACAGATCTTGGATGTCAACATCGATGGACTCCATTTCGACACCCATAAATTTACCTTTGATGGTAAACACGCCATTGTGATCGGTTGGTGTAATTTCGAATTGCACGTTTTTAAATTGAGAAGTGGAAAGTCCGTCAATCTCAAGTAGAACTCCTCTTTCAAGCAGTTTAGCAGCTGAATATTTAACTGTCAGTTTTGATTTTAATTTCTGAATATCTTTTCCTGACATTCTGAGGCACGCATGCACACTTCTGTAATTGAATTAATATAATTATTTATATTATTTAACTAAGCAATCAGTAGATCTTTACTTAAAATATTAATTATACTGGTTTTATTGTGTTTTGTCAAGAACTATGAGTAATATAATTATATTTTTTAACTGACAAAAAACCAACTTCTTCAATTTCAACCGGAACCCATAATCAGAATCTAACCAAACTTTCATCAAACTACCCTTGAAGTGTATCTTTTCTAATAAAAAAAGATTTTGACCAAATTATATAACTATTAACACAAATATACCATGTTAATATTATTGTCTGTCTGCTTTCCTGTTTATCTGGGCTACTTTCTGAAAGATATGCGGAAATATGTAGCAGATGGAACATATAGGCTACTTTTTACCCCGGAATTCGGACAGGATCGGAATTAGGCGGGAAAAATTGCTTTTGCCGTGCGCGCGTTCCTCACGCCTATTTAGATGTCAATTTTTTGTGCGCAAAATCAAAATAAAAATACAAGCAGGTTTCAATTATATTTTGTTAAGTATAATAAAAATATAGAAAACCATACTTAAATACCAACCAATTTTGCCTAAATACATTTTAATAATATTAAATTAAAAAGAAGCTGTGAAAGACACGCGGCAGCCGCTAGTATTATAATAATAAATCAAGCAATATTTGACATGTGTATTTATTGGCGCAGTGGCACAAACTGTGACTATAAAATCGACTGTTTGTGTGTTCGAGATCTCCACTCGAGGAAATGAAATATTTATTTACATATTATATTTTCCTTTCTTAGCTCTAGTGTCGAGGCGAAGCACGGCGTTGAGTTCCGCCGCTCTACACCCAATGCCTCCAAATCTTGGCATACAGTGGGAAACGGAGTGTCTTAACATCCTCTATCTACCATGTTGTGTGTGGGATACAGTGCGAAGATGATAAAAAACAATCGTTTATCTAAGATAGCAGTTAAAGGAAGAGGTTGATCCGACTGCGGCAAAGCCTACAGTCCCCGTAGGCTTTCTTAGTCTTTAGCGCGTACATACGCGCTATAATCCTAACTTGTATGTCCGTTACTGGTCTAAGATTGAGAAAAAATGAAAAACTAAATTTGTGAAACTAACCTTTTTCCAGCATGGAGATTAGAAAGACAAGATCTTATATACTGATCATAGGATTTACATTTCTCTTCATAATATTTAGTTTTTTCCGTCAAACTCTGTTTAGTTCTAGTAAGTGTCGATAGAGCCCTGCGTTGCGCCTGTCTGTACTTGCCTTTATTACACAGATCTAAAGCTATAGACGTTACAAGTGCTTGGTATCCATCTTCTCGTGTCACATATCCTTCTTCTTCCAACATTTGTAGGTTTTTACGTAATTTAGCGACATGTTCACGCAGTGACATCGCTTCGTCGGGTCGCGCTTGGCCAGAGTATATACGTCTTTGGACTTTTTCATTGTATTCTTCTTGTTGTTCTCTGGTGGAACCGATACAAAGTGCTTCTAGTAGATGTTCACCTAAAATTTTAAAATTAAGTAGGAATTACTTAATGTTAATTTAATAAACAAAGTGAGGCCGTCGTGATTCAGGGGCACAAGCGGGCAATATAAACGCGACGGTTGTAAATTCGATTCTCCCTGGGTGAAATTAAATATCATCATAATACCACAAATTTTCACATGTTATCTCTGTATATACCATTGTAGAGGAAAGGGCGGCAATACCTAAATAGTCTACAGTTTGAAAATATATAAATCCGCCACTGCCGCTTTTATATTACAAAAACCTCAAATTGTTCTCATTTTAAGATGTAAAAAAACAAGTAACTTTGTATGATTAATTATATTAAGTTTGATGAACTCAATGTAATCCAAAGGTCTTTTTTTTATTTTCCTTAATTAAAAAATAACTACACAATAAAACTAGGTTCCCTCTACTGCTGTGTGCGGTATACAACGTGAAGCGGAAGCTCATTTAAACAATAAAATGTGTAAATAAAACAACTTACCATTCAAAAATGGCATAATTGCCACACAAAGTTCTTTAGTCTTTATAAATAATTTATTTAAATCCGTCATATCGTCCGCTGGGGCTTGAAACTTATTGACAAGTGCAAGGCATACTTCTAGCCTTGCATTCTCCTCGCTTCTATCACCCATTTGCTATAAAAGAATTTGTAATTTCTTATCCATATAATATTTATATTAATAATGCGTAGAGGCACTGTATGTGATTGTAAATACAACGGCTGTGGCTGTGTGTGTGTCAATTCCCATTTTGGGAAATAATTTATTTTCAATTTTCCACAGCTCAACACGCAATATTTTAAAAATTGGTTTCTTTTGCCTATCCTGCTATATGCGCGTGAAACTAAAAAAACTTACAGAACCAACGTCTCTGGAGGCAAGTTGTGCCACAGAGGGTACATCACCCAAGTCGTCTAGCAGTTCATTGAGTCTGTAGTGCGCGTCGGGAGCTATAATGTCTTGGTATTCTATCAGCAAAGCATGTGTGTCCACAATTTCCTATAAATAAAATACTATATGAATATAATTAAATATAATATCTTTTATGTATCCATATTTATATTATAAATTCGAAAGTAACTCTGTCTGTCTGTGACGCAATCACGACCAAACCGGTTGTGATAAAATTTCATATAGAGATAGTTGAGGGTCTTGGAATAAACAAAGGCTACTTTTTTCTAAATATTTGTAATATTCTCGATACAGACTAATATATTAAAATTTGATGATTTTATGATTAATTGTCTGACATGTTAATTACAATCGTCGCTAAGCAACAAAGAATTTCGCATACATAGTGTGCGCTGACCTTATGAGACACATAAAACAATTTTACATTACATTATATTCTACAAAAATATTGTCACTACGAGCCGCACGGTGCAGAGGCTCGGTTACGGAATGACTGACCTGATGATGTTGACAGATCATGTTGACGGTTTTGTAAATTTTGATATTAATTTTTATGTTATAAATATTTGTTAAGGTCAAGTCCGCACGGTTCGCTTATAAAATACAAATATATTATAAAAAAATGTTTATATTTTATAAAAAAAAAAAAAATTTTGAAAGCATTATTGAACAGTACTTCTTTTAACGAACGAATGGTATTATTAATTATACAATTTCACCACAATTTCTAAGTTTTGTGCATGACAAAAAGAAATAAAAATAATTATACAATAATAACATTACCTGCACAGTAATATAAATATGAGGATGATTGAGCAATGTCGCCTCAGTATACTCGTCAACTGCAAAATACTCCTCCAGTGTGGGTCCTCTGCAGCAACTTCTAAATAATTCTTTCATTTTCTCATGACATTCAACTATGAACGGGTTTAAACAGCGCAGATGACTGGATTCTTCGCCGAACTGGAATATTCATATTTTATGTTAAACAACATTAACGAGTTATGTTATAAAACTCCGGATAAAAAATTGAATCTAGTTGACAGTAGCGTTCATTTTGTCGGAAACATAATTTAAAAAGATATTTTATTAGTTAAGCAATTATTTTAAGACAATTAATCAAGCAGACGATAAATCAAAGTAGTTCGGCGAGGCGTAAACTGAGCATTGCATTTGTATGAGTGTACACAGATAGTGTAGATGGGAAGAGGGCTTGAAGCGCGACACATCCCTAGGTTAGTTTAAACCGGTTAATATTAATTATTACTATCTGCATGGGGCGCGGCACAGCCCTTATTTGACATACGTATAAACAGAGGGTTGCGCCCGCCGGTAATTCGTTACTACATTACCTAATACTCGATATTCGTGATTAAATTGTAGGTTCTATATCACTCAGTCACACTAATTTTTTTACACAATTTTTAACAAGAACTTATATATTTTTTAAAAAGACCAAAAATGACCAGTATGGTCATTTAATTAATTAGAATAAAACTCAAATTAAAGTTATTCATTTTGTAGATTTTCAAAATCATTTTTCACAATATCTCAATTAACATAATGATACAAAAAGAACTTACCCCTTTTTTCGCTGCAGAAAAATGTAATATTTTTGCAACGGATGCCAAGTTTTTCCTTTGATCTGTTGTGAGACCGCCGCCGTTCGGCATGTTGATTATGTGAAACGCATCAGGCGCTACAATGGCGGCATTGAAAAATTGATAGTATACTAAATTACCGATGACCTGCAAAATAAATGTTTACTTCTTTTATTTTTTTAAAGACGGTCTTGGCAATCCATAGCGATTAGTGAGACAGTATCTGACTGGGCAGTGATCCCAAAAGGTAAAACGGAAACTTATTAAGACTGACTGTCTATCTCAGGAGGCGTGATAGTTAGAAAGTGATTATTTTAGACATTATGAATTTGTGTTGCCGCTATAACAACAAATACTAAAAATAAAATAAAATAAATATTCAACCTATCTCTAACACAACAAATGTATTTTTGTACCGTTTTCATACATAATGGGACCCTTCGTGCGCGAGTCCGACTCGAACCTGGCCGGGTTTTATGTAAAGTATATTGTCTTAAAACTAATAAGCTTATGACAATACGAAAATAAACCAGATTAGCAAATATTTAGTTGTGTATTTGAAGATTGCGATTTGCGATTTTTATTGTTTTCCTTGTATATTTTTATTATTAAGTTGGTGTAATAAAGTATTAAATAAATAAATAAACTGCGAAGCCACGCACGGCTCGATGGAAGTTAAAATATTTAAATTTTCCCGCTCTGGTAAGGCGTTAGGTTTCACGAATTGAAATATAGACGGCGTTGAAGGAAGTTAGATCGCGCTATCGTTACGTTCATATCGGATGTATATAATTCGGAGAATTTTTAAATACGGTCCTCTGTCTACTCATAGAGTGGGGAATGAAGTGTTTTAAATTTTTGAATATACAGCATATTTTAATGATATGCTGTAACAATTAATGATTGAAAATTCAAAGCACATCTGTGATTTCATGTGTTTTTAGATCTCGAAAGTTATTCAGATAAGATTTGATCCTTAATAAAAATATTTATATAATTTCTACAGTATATAAAAAATATAAAGTGTAGAAATTAGCACAAGACTATATAATAAATTATTCCATTTATCCAATAAATATAGATAAAAAAAATACCTTCAATATATCTTTTTCTGGTGTATGAGGAAACTTAGAAGTTAAAGAGCGATGTAAAACCCGAGCCATGTATGTAATACAAAATGGTAGTAATTCAGTAGAATTCGTAATTTTATCTAAAAACATGGTCACAACTGTTTTGAGTTGTGATAGAGCCTTTTCTAATCTTGACGTGACCTCTGGATAGGTCAATGCTTCTTCTTGTGATACCGTGTAAGGCAGTTTACTAAAAAAAAATAACATTAAACAATTTTTTTTAATAGTAATATAATAATATTCAAATGATGTGTACCTCTCTGTTAAAATTTAAGATAATAATTGTAAGTGGAAAACTGTAATTGGCATTATTATTTGTACAAGTTTTGATTTGTTTATAAATAAGTATAATATGCTGTTGTTTTCTATGTAATAAATAAATAAAAGTTAAATAACATAACTAGCCGAACACATAAGTACAAGTATTGTTGTGTTTTTAAAATTTAATTTATAGTTTTTTTTTATTATACAAATTAACTCATAGTACAGCATAGCTTATAGGCAACTTTTATCTAACTATAAAAGCGACGGTTGTGGGTTGGATCTTACTAGGGGGAATGAATTGTTATTTCACACTTAGGAAAGAAAAGTACTTAATTAGTAATGTCCAAATCCTTGGACTCTATATTCCAAGAGGCGCGGGTTCAGATCCCACTATAACATTTCAAATAACATTTGGATGGATGGAAGCGTATTATTAGACTAATCTCGGCGTTGAGTTCCGCCATTCAATAGGCAACGTCTCGAAATCTAAAATTAGATAGAAAGTCTCGAGGAACAGAATATCTTAACACTAGGTTCCCTCTGCCTACTCTGCTATACCAATCTATAACATACAATGTAAAACTAAGAAACAATACTCACGAAATCTGTCCGGTCTTCATTTCAGTTTCATTCCGCCACGCCTTATAAATTTCTACGGGTCCGGTCTCTATATTTAAATCTTTATCCTTTATTATTTTGTCCACAAGTGGTCCTATTATTGCCTGTAAGCTGTTTAACCCAGATAATTGCCTTGAGAGGCTGACCGCCATTTTTAATACAACTGGTGTACTAGCTATTATATCAAATGGCTTTACGACTTTACAGCTTATTTCTTCTTCCAGAGTAAATCTAAACAGCTTTAACAATAAGTACTCATCTCTCGCATATGCACCGAAATTGTACAAACTTAATACAACATTTTGCAAGAAAGAATTGGTTTTATTTTGTGGTATACAAAACAATAATTTTGATAGGTATGTTGGGTTTGTTTGTAACTCATAAAATAAATGTTGATAGCCATCCAAAAGTTGTTTGCTTTCTTTTGTTAATGATTTCAAGCCTTTTACTGCTGTTAAAACTGTCGTAAGAGATCCTTTAGAGTCTCTATTAAGAACTAGTGTAGTAGTGTTGTGTTTGACCAAGTCGTTTAATTTCAAGCCATGTGCTGCTACTTCTTGCAGTGCAATTCTATTTTGCACTAATAATCCAATTTTCAAATCCATATCATCTATTTGCTTTGATAACTCTTGGTTTTTTCTTATAGATTGTACAACTTCGGACTTTAAAGTTTGCAATTCAATTTCTCTATCGTAGTCTTCAGTACTAAAATCTAGCATCGGCACGAATTTCTTTACGACCCTTAATGGTGGGTTTGGCGAGTGAAATAACGAGACAAAAGCGTTTCTGGCACGACGACCTCGCCACAGTGCTTGAATTTTAATAATTTTCTGTTCCTAATGAAACAGAAGATTTATTTTTAATTTTAAATAAATTAATTATTGCATATTTATATGGAATTCCTAATGTTGCAATTGCAGTTATATATAACTAAACGCGACCCGAACGTGGCCTCTCCTGCTTAAGCGTATAGTTATATTATGGCTATATTAGGCAAAATTTAGAGGCCGTCGTGGCGTAGGGCAACAACAGTATTACTAAAAGTGACTATTAATTAAGTGGCTTAACACTAGGTTCTCCCTGCCTACCTTGCTGTGTGCGGAATGCAGCATGAAGCTGATAAAAAAAAAAGTATTTTTCTTTGCTAAGTATAAGGTAACACTACATACTATATACTACAGTAGAGTTAAATGCTCTCACTTAATAATAGCCTCGATATGTAAGTAAATTAATAAGTTACAGTATAAGTTATTATAAGAATATCAAATTATTTTTCAATTGTTTACAACTAACCTGCACTTTATACCACACCCAAGGATTTTGTTTTTTCTCTCTCTTAAGTTTAGCTTCGATTTTTTTCATTTTGAGCAAAGTACCATATTTTCTTTGGATCACCATTTGCCTCCACCACGCTTGAATCTTCACCACATATTCAACATGGTCTCTAAAGAATTTTAACCGTTTAACAATTTGTCTAGTCAAATATCCTTTACAGCATGCTTGAAACTTAACAACAGATTTTTCTAACAATTTCTGTCTGTATGTGTTTATATGATGTTTATTTGTTTTGTCAATAATAGCATTAATATCCTTTCTCGTCAAATAGCGAGCGTATGGCACAAAGTCTTTTGGTGTTGTCCAACTGTAGGTGTATGATTCAATATCAATATACACTGTATTACCCGCTTCTGTATGGCAAACTATCCAAGGACATATATTTTGTCCTTTCTTTTTCAAAGCTTTTACAAACAATTGAAAGTACACATCTTTGCACGAACTTTCAATAAGTTCTATCCTAGCTAAGTGCGGCGAATGGAGAGCTTTCCAGAAGTCATTTACATCATTTTTCAAAATACCTAAATTTAACTGAACAATTGCATCAGTCAATTCTTTTACTTTAATTGATTCATAATTCACATCGCTAATAGCGTTCACTATGTCGTCAAACCATAAATTTTGAGATTCCTTTTGCAAAAGGCGTTTCTTTAATGTCCTCATGTACAAATGGTATTCTTCTTTGTGTAAAGATAATGGTAGCTTTAGGCAAGGGCTCTTTAACAGTCCTACTAATGAATTAACATCTTCTTCAGATACTGCTTTATTTATATTGTCAATAACTTCTACCACTAAAAATAGAAAAACACAAGACTATGTATAATAAACAATTGTGAGCTAGCACAATATATAAAAATATTATATTTTTTTACATAACAGAAAATACTATATAGTTATATTAACACTTACACTCATCATTGTCATCATCTTTAATATTCACCATGTCAATAGTATCCCTAATATCTTCTAGTGTTAACAGAGGACACTCACACTGTTCCCTCACCTTCACCTGTAGTGCTGATATCAAAGCTGATAAATAACGACGTCTACAATGAGGCCTAAGCATTTCTAACTGAATATATTGAGAATTTAATGCATTCCACACAGCTACTTCATCTCCTCTCTCAACTGCTTGTGAAACAGATGCAACTGCATTTAAATATAACGCTGACGCTGCTATTTCACTTTCATTAAGATTTTTATCCAATTCACATTTTTCCAATCTCATCTCCTCAAATAACAGAGGTGCGGCGTATTTATCGATTTTAAAATTTAAACCGAGCTTAGAGCTAACTAAAGCTTTGTACAAATCATCGGGAGTACCCTCGTCAAGCGCTTTGTTAACAATTGCAATAGCACTTTTATGATGAGTATGCTCACTAGCTTTGATATTTCCATCATTAATAATGTTCTGAAATATTTTATGCCAATTTGTTATACTCTCAACATCAACATCTTTGCAACTTTCAATTATTTCTTTGATGACATCACAATAGAAATCCAAATTATTAGGTTCATAATTTTGTACCTTCACCCAGTCCTCATTGAAAAATTTGTGTAATTTATTAATATCATTAACCTTACACGCAGAGTATAAAGATTTCCATAAAAATTTATAATTTGTAGCTGTGATATGACCCTGTATTTCAACTAATGTTAGAAGTGCATCATACTCGTCTGGTACATAACTATCATTTAAGGAATGATTGTGAGCTACTTCTAATTTTTCATATTTAGCTGCTTTAAGAGCTTCTTTGTACTTATCTATTAAGCAGTTTTGGACATACTTTAGTTTTAAGCAAGGGTTAAGTAGTGCATGAGTTATAGATTTTTCTGTGTCTAATAAGCTGTTGAGCTCAATTAAAGCGTTATGAGTTGAAGAGTTATTATCTAAATTGTTGTTGCTTGATAAGATGCCACTAATTTTTTGAAATACAGGAAGTGGATGTTTGCATTTTTGCAAATCTTTAGAAACTGAGTCCAATTGTTCATCTGAAATATAAAAAAAAATTAAAATATTATAACACTTATGCTATAATTTTTTGTAGCAAAATGTCTTATTATGACTTATTATGACTTATTTATAAGATATAGATATAGGGTGTCGAGGACTTTACTTTAGAACTAATAAAACTGAATGTTTTTGTAGTACAATGTACTATAAAAACATATAGTTGCAGAAAAATATATATTTAACTATTTCTGCAGCGCACGCAACTAAAGTAAATGATGGTGTTCCTAATTATTATTGTTTCATTACTTAAGGCTAACAAAGAATTAAATTGTAATGTTATATAGGCTATAGCACCGCTGAATAATGTAGCTTTGCGTTTAAAATAAACAAAAAGTAAATCAAAACAACAGTTCCAGAGATCTTAGCATTTAAACAAATAAATACTCTTTCGCTTTATTGTATTAGTATAGATATGTATAAAAAAACGTATGTATCACAAAACACACATTATATGTATACTTAAATAAAGAATACATTGTGATATTTTTACCAATTTAGTTTTTTGTTTAGTAAGAGGCACAGGTTCAAATTCTACTACATTCAAATATTACTTTAATAAGTTCTATATTTAAATGAGAGATTTGACTTTAAAAAATAACAAAATTAATATATAATATGTAAAATGATTGTGCAAGTTTACCTGTAAATACTGCTTTACCAAACACATCCCGAATAAGAGGAGCTTTTCCAAGCTTAAATAAATGAGAACTTAATGCATGTAAGCAATAAACAACTTTAGGCATGTTTTTATTATCATAAATATCTGTTGTTTCTGGTTGAAATGTCTGAAATATAAAAACAATAGTTTAAGAGGACATTATTCCACAGCAGTACTGCGTCTTACTGCATATGTGAAGTTTGTGAGTTTGATTCCTTTTTTTCCTGAGTTTGATGAGTTCCTGGGGTCACTACTGGAGTGTAGGTTTATGTAGATTTAAGGGGCCCCAGTAAAGGTGTATTAACACTCACCAGCACTTTCCTAGGTTCTGTGTCAACTAACACCATATTTATTTAGTGGGAAATAGTCCCACAATTGTTTCAAAATGTATTCTAGAAATCAACTGATAATAGTTGTAGATAGATATAGATCTTTTAATTGCTTTTTTTTATTAAAATAGTAAGTGTTGAGGCCATTGTGGAACAGTGGCACAAGCTGTAACTATAAACACAATGGCTGTGCATTCAATCTTTTTCAGCACAAATAAATTATTGTTTATCAATATTTTCATTTCTTTGCTTTGGTAACAAGATAAAGCGCGGTATTGATTTCCATCACTCAACACACATTGTTTAAAAAAATTTTGGGTAAGGGGTAAGTGGAAAACAGTGTGTCTTAATAAAAGGTTCCCTCTCCTACCTTGCTATATGTGGGATACAGCAAAGGTAAAAAACAAGTAAGGATAGTTACCACAGGCAATTCAGTTCTCTTCAGTATTTGCAAAAACTTATTAATATTGTCAGTGTGTTTAAACTGTAATCCCATCACCTGAAATGTTTTTCAGATTTATTAATTTAAAATTATTTACATATATTCCAATATAATTATGAATTTAATAATAATGAATTTATTTATCAATTTACGCTTTGCTATCACATTTAAGGATGAATTTATTTATCAGCTTTTTACTAAGCTGTTGTAGAGCAGAGGCACGGTTTGTAAATTCGACAGTTTAGGATTTGATTCCTACTCGGGGGTAATGATTTTACTAAATATTCACTCTGGTAATAAGACACAGCGCGGCGTTTAGTTCTATCACTCACCGCGCAATGTCTCGAAAACTTCCACGGAAAGTGGAGTAAGAAGGGTTTATACGCTAGGTTCACTCTGAACACTCTGTTATGCAGGATACATCTAAAGCTGTGAAGCTATAAAAAAATAAGCTAAATATGAATTAATCATATTATAAATAATGTGACAAGATAATCGCATTGAAATTAATTTCTATAAATGTAATATATATTAACTCACTTTATAGCGCCTTTGGTCGATATCGTAAATTTTCTTTAAAGGCAGAAGATCAGGCGCAATAAAGTTTCCCAATTTCGCAAGATAAACTCCATTGCGTAAGTTTTCTTCAAATTCTGTAGCCTGAGGAAGTTTTTCTTTGAGGCATGATTCCATCCATGTTTTGGCTTCTTCTAGTCGACATAGATATTCGTAAGCAATAGTGCGTTGTCGAATCGTGTCCATTTCTTGTGCTGTTTTGCGTACCTCATCATCACCTGCTTATAAAAAAACCATTCTGATGTATTCACATTTCATTGTTATATAGCTGTACGAAAAGAAATAATATTCTTACAATCTTCAATTTTTCCAATAAGTATTTCATTTATGCCTTTTCCCATGGTCGCAAAGTAAACCTTATTTAGGTAAGTATGATATATAATAGACTTTCATTAATTTCACGTTTAAAATTGTAAAACGAAACACCACAAATTATTATATGTAAACATTTCTGCACATCATAGTTTAAAATAATCGACGGTTGATTATAAACACAGAACACATATACCCAAAGGGTATATGTGTTCTGTGATTATAAAATACAGATAAAGAAAGGATAAATTGCAATACTGCCAAAGTGGAAATACAATACTAATAACTTACGAACTACTATTATTTTTATAAAAGTGTACAGTATGGTATTTTATGAACAAAAACGAATAAATACTGCTATAAGTTTTTACAAATTATTTTATTAAAAAAATTAAATATTAGTAAATTTAATTTCAAAACTTATATAAACTATTTTAAGAGTTTCAAGTAAAAAATAAGAATAAACTTTTTATGAAATTAAACCACGAACAAGTCTTAGAATTAAGTCATTTATACTACATAATTAGAATATATAGAAATATCTATACTATTATTGTGTTTAATTATCGCTATTATAATGGAAGAAGAAAGTAATATCTATTTAGAACAAAGTAATCCAGATCCATGTTGCAGTTGCAATTGTTTATGTGTTGATAATGAAAAAACATCTACAGACAATTTAGAAATTTCTCATCGTAAACTATTTATTTTAACAACTGTTGCTAGGACTGAAAGTTATCTCAGAGAACATCGTATTCCAGAGCTTTTGCGTGTCTTACTCACAATGATTCTAGCTCATTTACCCGATAAACCAGTAGCTTTTCTTGAAAAGCTTCTGGATGATTATATGCTATATCGTGCTGGATATGGATTGCCACCAGTGCTTTTTGAAACCAGGTACTACATTTTTTTGGTACTGAAAAAACCATGTATACATATTTTTCACATATAACTTGGACCTTAAATCAAGGATCTGATTTAAAACTATTATACTCTGTCGTATGCTGAATTGAAGTTCAATAATTTTCTATTGGAATTTATACCCACAATTATCAATCAAATCAGCCTATTTCGGTCCCCTGCTGGACGTAGGCCTCCTCCAGGGTGCGCCAGAGCTCCCGATTCTCCGCCTTCCGCATCGAGTCGAAGCCAGCAACCTTCTTCAGGTCGTCGGTCCATCGAGCTGGAGGGCGCCCTACGCTACGCATTTCGATCCGTGGACTCACTCACTCAAGGACTCGAATTGAACTCAATTATCACTGTAAAGTAATATGTACTACATTTATTAGCATATTTTCTTATTCGTAGACATCTGGAAGCCATTGTAAAAAGCTTTGATCCTGGTCAACGCGGATGGTTTACTGTAGCACAAGTTCAACGTATATATACTACACTGGGTTTTGTATATGAAGAAATGGTAGAAGACAGAATATCGATTGACCAAATTCTAACTAATTTGAAGGAAACACAAGAGAGCGAATTATTGAATTTATTAAAAGCTGGCTCCATTATTGATGATAAAAGCAGATATTGAAAATTTCTCAATCAATTTGATTAAACATTTACTAAATAAATTTTAGCATCAGCCATTCTCAATGTCTTAAATAAACTTTCTGAAAAAGTTTTAATCTCAATAAATTTTATTTTATAAATAAAATTATATGCTATGGAAACAGCAAAGAATTATTTCTTTCTGCACTTATTGGATATATGAGCATAGTTTAAAGTACTAATTACGTGATAATGTATTTTAAACGAATAGTTATACAAATGGACTTATTCTTATAATCGTAATTATTGTTTATAACCGTGTAAGTTACTCAGTCATATGTTGTTGCATTACACGGCTAAACAGTCTCAAAATAGGAATGTAGGCAATCTTTTATATTAACTTTTTTATAATTTAAATTTTGGCGTCTTCTATGTAGAAGAATCAGTTGTTGATAAATATTAAAGACATTATCATCGATACCGTAACGATTAAATCACTAATGACACACTCTGTTCTAATAAGTGATCAGTGTTGATCACAGAACACATATATCCAAAGGATGGTATTGATTTGCGAATGTCAACAGTCATGTGTTAAAAATAGTTTAAAACTAAAGTAGTTTTTATTAATTAATTTTGAGACAAAAATCTCAGTTTCAAATACATAAATAAATTGTAAGAACATGTATTGACAGTTAAATATATATTTTAAAAGTCCAATTATAAAATTTTGTTATATACATGTTAATTTATAAGCGTCTATTAAACGTCTAGCCCTGCTCTCCTAGATGCGGAACAATGTTTCTAATAGGTTTATTTATACATCTTGTATTTTTATTCTCTATATTTGATATATATTTTAAATCACCAATCGTTAAAAATGTCACACCATACGAACCAGTACATGAGGCACCAGTTGATCGCTTAGTCCTTTTTGTTGTTGATGGATTAAGAGCAGAATCGTTAGTTAATTACACCAGTATGCCTTATCTCAGGTTTGTAACTTTTGCTATTATTATTTTTCTGCTTAGCTTCACGCCGTATAGATTTCTCTATATACATATAGATAAAAAAAATTCTATTGTCACATCTATCTCCACCTTAAAGACCGGCTACGCACATGTAGGTCCTATGGTGTTACACAGGATCGTGGTCACTTACAATCAGGTGATTCAATTGCTCATTTGCCTTGTCTTTATCCATACAAAAAATTAAGACAATCCGTTTCCCACTTTTCCCACAATTTTGAATAGTAAATTTAGCTTTTTTTATGCGTAAAAATATTTATTTACAGATATATAGCAAATAATTATGGGAGGTGGGGAATATCTAGAACTAGAGTGCCAACTGAATCTCGACCTGGACATGTCGCTATAATAGCAGGTTTTTATGAAGATCCATCAGCCATAGCTAAAGGGTGGAAAGAAAATCCTGTTGATTTTGATTCTGTCTTTAATCAGAGTTCTTATACTTGGTGCTGGGGAACGTATGATATTCTAGAAATTTTTACTAAAGGAGCTGCAACTCACATATTAGTTGATAAACTCAATCCCTATGATCAGTCATTTAGTTCTGATAAGAATGTTACATTCTTGGACAACTGGGTTTTCACAAGAGTGAAAGATTTTTTCCATAAAGCCCAAAATGATGCAAGTGTAAGTGAAAAGTTAAGATCTAAAAAAGTTGTATTATTTCTGCATTTATTGGGAACAGACACTGCTGGTCATACACATAAACCAAAAACTGAGTATGTGTTAGTTCAAATATTTTGAAAGAGAATTGAAATTTATTGTTACAATATTACTTGAATTCTTATTTTTTACAGAAAATTTTTAACTACTATTCAATTTGTTGATAATGAAATAAAGGAAATTGAAAAGTTAATATGCAACTTCTTCAATGATGATGGAAAAACAGCTTTCTTGATGACTTCTGATCATGGCATGACTGACTGGGGTAAAAGATATTTTATATAAGTATGCTTTTTTTTAGCCTCCTCTAGATATGCCACATGTAGCAATGTAGGCTGGTAGAAGAAAACTAATGTTAAGACACAACATTCTCGACTTTATGCCCAATTTTTGAAACATTGCTTATTGAATTGCAAAATCGTTACTCTTATTCTTGTTACCAAAGTGGAAAAGAAAATAATTTATCTCAAGTGGAAATCAAACAGTCATATTTGCAGTCAAATGACCTGCACAATCAGTCCAGTCTTCAAGTATGTATAATAAGTAATATTTAAGAAACTAGTTACAATGTTAAGTTATTATGTTATAATATTTATTTATAAACAGGTTCACATGGCACTGGTGACAATCATGAAACAGAAACACCATATGTCTTGTGGGGAGGAGGTGTACAACAAATTAAAGACAAACAAGAACTGTTAGATCCAAGTACTAATACAATGTCTCTCAAAAACAGATTTGATATAAACCAAGCTGACTTAACACCACTTATGTCAACTTTACTTTCAATTCCTGTGCCCACCAATTCTATTGTAAGTATATATTTTAATTTTTATATTATTTTACAATATAAAATGGTAAATAGATCTACTATTTATCAACTTATTACATATTTTTTTAAATTAATGCTTTATCCTGCGTAGTAGCAGTAGATTCCAGACAGAACCTAGTGCTAACTGTTGACATACTCTTTTCTCCACTTTCTGCCTAATATTCGAAATATTATTGAGCGGTGGAAATCAACGTCACACTTTGTTTCAGATCAGAGCAAGAAAATGAAAGTAATTAATTCCTAGAAAAGAAATGTATTTTATTTTATATAGAAATTATTAATTCCTTTCTTGGGTAAAGTTTCCCAAATGGAAATCGAACCGACAAACATTATGTTTACAGTCAAATACTGTGCCAAAACAACCCATTTCATGGATATTCTGTATTATAATATCTGTATTATATATTATAATATGCTTATAGTTCCCAGTCTATATGTTTAATTAATCTTTTATAGGGACATTTGCCAAGTGGCCTGCTTAATATGAATTTAGAAAATAAAGCAAAAGCTATATACAGTAACTGCAGACAGATGATGTCACAATATAATAAAAAGAGACTTGATGTAGAAGCAAATGTTATATCATCATTTTATCACCCTTTTGAACCATTTGATGGTAACAAAGTAAATGAGATTATTAGTTTTACAGAAAAATTATTAGAAGATGAACAGTATGAAAAACTTATAGTGCTAAGTGAGGAAATTTTTCAATTAAGTTTAAATGGACTTAATTATTATCACAATTATTACCAAAACCCTTTGCTTATTACTGTAACACTTTCATTTGTGGGTTGGATTTTTTGCTTGTTAAGAGTATTGTTAGAACAAAAGATCTTTACTCTAGCAGAATGCCATAATTATAAATTGAAAAAAAGAACTTTAAAGGTGGATATATTAATACAAGCAATATGTATTTCGGTGTGGACAGGATTTGTCTTCATTATATATGGTGAGTTATATACTGTTGTGTTATATAATTGAATTATAATGTAACTTCATGTAAAAAAAAACACAGTTTCCCCATCTTAGTAGAATAGGCAAAAAAGAGTTAGTGTTATCACAGTGTACTCTCCTCTTTTACCAGAATTTGAGCACACGGTGATTTGTCTTGCTAAGGCGGAGAAATGAAAATAGTTTAAATATTATAGTCAATTGAGCCCACAACCAAATAGATACAATAAAGTATACAGTATCTGACTATCAGATACTGACTCATAAAAATTAAATAGAACCATATTTTTTCTAATCAAAATTATGTTAAATAAAACAACACGCATAATAAAATGAACACATATTTTATAGTTCGAAATTGAGTTTTGCCATTTAAGGCCTTCATGGCCCATCATATGACTGTAAATGTGACGCTTAAAGGTTTCCATTTGTAATGGGTGGAGTGTTTTTGAGAAGGAGAGTTATTTTCATTTCCTCATTGTAGTAAAAAGATAGAGTGCAACGTTGAGTTTTAGCACTCAATCAATGTCTTGATAATTGGACAGAAAATTGAGGAGAGAGAGCCTATACAAGGTTATGCTATGCTATAAGTGAAATGCTGCATGAATGTGAAACAATTATGCCACTTTTATATTTAACCAATGATAAGTCTTTTCCAGTGCAAAATTTACCATTACAGTATTATATATATTTCGTTATGCCAATCTTTTTGTGGAAGTATGCTTTGTCCCCATTTAGTCTTTGGATCCAAGTTTTAAATATGATGAAGAATAAAAGAAATATATCTTGGCTTGGGACTGAAATATTATGTTATGTGTTGGGATCCATTTGCTTGGTAAGAAATTATATTTAAATAATATTTAATCATTTACAAAATTCCTTACTACTACTACTTTTTTAAAAGTAAATTGTGTTTTTTTACCTTTACACTGTATTCCGCATATAGCAGAGTAGTCAGAGGGAACCTAGTATTAAGACATTCCGATCCTTAATTTCCACAAAATTTTCAGACAACGTGTGTTCAGTAGCGGAAATCGTCGAGCTTTGTCTTGTTACCAGAGTGAAGAAATTTAAATATTAAATATTTTATTCCCCCCGATTGGGATTCGAAGCCACAACCATAGTTACACGATTGTGCCACTGCGCGACGACGGCTTTAAAGAGACTGTCGTCTTTATTTTGCGTTGCATGTTGAATTTTAATCAAAATTCTTTATATTCGTTCATCTCGTGCTATCTTTTTCATGGGCTTGGCAGGCAGAAAGAATATAGAACTGTATATTCTCTCTTTAACTTAAAGCGGTTCTTGCACTACTCTACTTCTAATTTAGTTCACAAAAAATAGAGCAACACCATTAAATTTAGGGCTCTACTTTCCTACTTTCATTTTCATTTCTCTACATTAAGTGTATTATGTAATGCAATATTACATTACGTAGTGCACGAAAATACGTGTACCCCCATTTCATAAACATTGCGAGTGTTGGAAATTTTAATTGAAACTTTAGGGTGTTATCAAATCTTGTGGTATCCAAGAAATGTTAGAAAATGTATAAGAAATTACAAAATAAATTTCTAACATTTTGCTAGATATTGTAAGCTTTACACTTTACTTGAATTTTATATTATACTTACTTTTGCCCTCGGTATGACACACGATATATTTTAAGTGGACGAGGGTTCCTGCGTTTAATACGTTCAGCCCAGCAACATTTCATTTTTTAAAATATTAGTAAAGGTTTTAGAATTACAAATATTAATAGCATGATTTGGTTTTTAGGGGGTAGCACTAACACATAGATGGGTACTAAGTGTCCCATTGCTGGGCATGGGCTTGTGGCCATTCCTTTCATCCTCAAAGAAATATTTGACTAACAAAGAGTGTATGACGTGGGCAGTTGGATGCTTTTTGTTGAGTGTATTTTCATTTTTATCAGTAATTGGAAAACATGTGGTTATTGAGCTAGTGTGAGTAACATTTTTTTTTGGTAAAAATTGCTTTTCAGCTTCACGTGCGTGGATACAGCTGAAAAGCTTTTCAGCTTTTCAGCTGTTTCCCGCACGCAGCAGGGTAGGAAAGGAAACCTAGTGTTATAATTCCGTTCCATACTTACAGACTAATTCTAACGACACCAGAGGGCAGATATGACAATATAAATTTAAATAAATATTTCATATCCTCGAGTGGGGATTGAACTCACACTCAGTCGCGTTTTAAGGCACACTTTCTGTATCTGTGCCACGACTGGCCTCAACACTTATTGTAACGTTTTTTGCAGTAAAATTCACTTCCGTTCTTCACTTTCCACCGAATTATGGAGGCCTTGGGTTGCGCTTTGCCTCTTCACCAGAGTGAAGAAATAAAAAATTCAATATTTTATTCCTCCATGTGGGAATCGAACCCATAATCTCAGTGACTCCTCTGTGCCCCTGCACCACGACTGCATATAAATTACCTTTTTATAGTTATTACGCATATCACTTGTCCACTTGCCATCCGAATTTGCATATTGAGTGACGGGACTCAACACTGCTTTGCCTGAGAAGGGAAATTAATATAAATGTATTTTAATCATTTCCCCAAGTAGGGATCGTACGTACGTACCTGTAACCATCGCATTTACATTCGCCATACTGTGCCACTGCGCCATGACGTCTCAACTATTCTATGTTAAAATATTGTAATTTATTTACTTTGCTTACAATATATTGTTTTGTTTCAGTATGCTAGCAGGACTGCTATGGCTACTTATATTGATTTTATATATTTCTAAAATATTACTTCCCAATGGTATTGAAGGCCATGAGATTAAAAGAGAAATTATAATAAAATGTATACAAATAATACTTTTGGTGATATCTTTACAAATAATTTTTATACAGTCAAAGAGATTTGAATCAGAAGCACCTATCTCACAAACTTTTCAATCTGTATGTTGGATAATAAGTGGTAAGATTTGATTTTTTTTCAATATTTAGGTTTTTTTTTTTATGGAAAAGACACGGCAAACGAGCGTGCGGGTCACCTGATG
>DWAO01001174.1:0-20202 GCA_018230605.1 Heliconius congener
TTAGTTATCCTTTAACACCCTGGCTAATTTTTTTAAAAATATTTTCAATGTACAGGACGACTTTTCTACAGATTTATTATAAGTATAGATTTTGTGCGTGTATTTACTTTAAAACTGCTTTAACGCCCGAACACCGTTGTCAAATTAACGCGCTTTATAATCTATACTAATATATTAAAGCGGAAGAATTTGTTTGTTTAAACGCTAAGATCTCTGGTTTTACTGGTCCGATTTACTTTGTTTTTGAAAGCTACATTCTAGAAGTGCTATAGGCTATAACATTACTTTACATATATATACTAATATATTAAAATACTTTCAAATTCGAACCCACAAGCTATCGCATTTACGGTTATACGCTAGTGTACCTGGGTCACGACTTGCTTCTGGATCTGTCTTTATGTAATTGATAGGTATATGAAGATTATCCTTGGACATTAGAGTGAACAGTGAGTTGCTCTGAGGAGGGATTTATTACATAAATAAATGTTCACACTTTTACAAACATTCTTTAACATTATTGATTGATTACAATCACGAACTCACCTGAAAAGAGAAACAACATTTAAAGCTATTGTTTCACCAGTTCGTATTAATTAAATATTAAAATATATTGTTCTTCTTGTCTTTAAGAGTAGTGAATGTCATAGCTGAATGAAGTGTCATATGATTATTGATAGATCGGCTCGCGCG
Organism: Heliconius congener; assembly: GCA_018230605.1. NCBI lineage: Eukaryota > Metazoa > Arthropoda > Insecta > Lepidoptera > Nymphalidae > Heliconius > Heliconius congener. Next base: position 694 of record DWAO01001174.1, read on the forward strand.
CCCGCACTCGGCCACCAGACAGTTGGATTTCTTTCAAGTCGCGATTGAAATAAGATACTTAGGGCCAGTTTCACCACTGGCTAATAAAATCCCGGTTTCACAGATCTCGACTAGCAATAGTAGATACACATATTTTTACATTCTTATTTGTAAATAGTGGCCCCCGTGCGGCTACGCCCGCTTGAAAAATACACATGTTTATTTACTTAAATATCTACATTATACATTATGAGTTTTGATTGCACGGTGTATTTCATACTAAAAGAAGTAAAAACATTACATAAACGCTTACATTATTTGACTGCGTTGTATTAGAAGCTTAATATCTGTGCTCCAAGGAACTGTAAACAGGTATTCATCTGATATTCATTCATTGGTAGTCAAAAGGTAAACATGTCCACTGACAGCACACTGTCAGTGGACATTCTGGGGTACAAATGCACTTGGGACCAGAATGCTGAGTTTACATCAAATGTTGAAAAAAAAATCCATGTCCTTGTTTTGACCATTAAATCCTCGATTAAAGGAAATGGCTGCGATTGAGGAACTACAATTTTATTTAATTCTCGAAAGTCTATACAAAGCCGTGATCTCCTTCATTTTTCTTTTTTACATGCTAATGTTACCGGAGCGGCAAAAGAGCTATATGACTCCTCTATTAAATTATTTTTAACAATTGTGATACTTGATGTTCAATTTCTTTCATATCCTCAATATGTGCTTCGTAACCTTTCACCCTACTTGTATCGTATTTGTGTTCAGCGAAAGTTGAATTATATGTATTGTTCTTGTTGTCTTTAAGAGACGTCAATGTCACTTCGTTTACACGTATTTAAAAAATGTTTATTTAGTTATTGCACATCCGTGAATTAACAGTAGCAAAAAGTAACAGCGCGTAAATAGTAAAACAAGCAGTAAATGCAGTTTTTTCTTCATAAATTCAGATTCTGCAAAAAATCCGAGTTAAAACATAAATTATCTATATAATACTCAACAAATCTTCGTCTATCATTGATAAATTGCAAGAAGCACTACGTGGCTGCTTAAGAGGGTTCGCATTGGAGGATTTCAGTGCATAAAGTAGAGGGAACCTAGTGTTAAGACACTCCTGTCGCAATCACGATAGAGATATATAGAAGATGGGGAAAAATAAATGACAGAATGAAACAAAAATATAAAAATAATAGATTTTTAATCACAGAGCACTTGCGCTGGTTCCGTTATAAATAAATTAGCACAACAACCACACACAGGAACTAACTACTTACACCTACTTACGGACTACGGCCGTCCGCACACCACCGCCCTCCTCCCACTCTCACCCTTCGTCTAATTTCAACCTCGCCCAATTTGTCCCACTGTTAATTAACGTGTTATATACAGCAATTTATGTTATATTATTAATTTTTACAATCACTAGTATTAGTATTTTAATACAAAATTGCTAATTGCCATCGACCCCATGTCATATAACTTTATATACAAGCTTATATAAATGCACTAATTATTGATATTTTTATATTTGGTATAAAAAATATCACTAAAACAGATCTTATTTTCACACTACAAAATGTAGATTAGTGGTAATAGCCACGACGAATCACTTGAGTCCGGCGGCGGAGCGCGAGCGCCTCGGAATGTATCGTATCACAAGCGGCGAGCCAGGCTCCACGTGTCAGCTACAACATCCCACGCACGCACAGAGAGAGAGGAGTCCGCCTACGCGTCGGGCGCGCGCGCCTGCAGCGCCGACAGGTGCTCGGCGATGGTGGCGGCGGCGGCGCCGGCCAGGATGGAGCGGTGCGTGCCGGGCAGGCGCCGCACGGCCAGCGCGCCCGCGCACACCGCGCCCAGCCCGTAGTCGTCGGCCAGCGCCACGTAGTTGTCGCTGGCGCTGAACAGCGTCACGGGCGCGCGCAGTTGGCCCGCGGGCCGGTACGCGTCGGCCGCCACCAGCTTGCGGTAGAAGGCGAAAGCGGCGGCGGCCAGCGCGGCGCGCGGGTGCGGCGTGGCGCTCGCCGCCAACTCTGTGGCGCGCTCCACGCGCTGCTCCCAGCTGGCCAGGCGCTCCAGCTCGGCCGACAGCTTGCCCGCGTCCACATCCTTGAACAGCTGCACGAAGTAGGCCAGCGTGTCCGCCTCGTCGCTCTGCGCGGTTCGCGTGGCGCGCTTCTTCTTGCCGCGCGTGGTGTGCGTGACCACGTATTCAGGCGAGCCGTCCACGAGCACGAGGCGCACGTCGCAGCCGGCGCGCTCCAGCTGCAGCGCCATCTCGAAGGCCACGCCGGCGCCGTAGGAGTAGCCCAGCAGCGTGTAGGGCGCGCGCGGCTGCAGCGCGCGCATGTGCGTGACGTAGAAGCGCGCCAGCGCGGGCATGTCGGTGAGCGGCGCGGCGGCCGTGCACTGCAGGCCGTACACGGGCGCGCGCACGCCGGCCGCCAGCCCGCGCAGCACGTCCACCACGCCCTCGATGGGGTGCACCATGAACACGGGCGGCGTGTCGTCGGCCGCGGGCGCGCTCGGCAGCTTCACCACCACCTGCTTGGGCACGAGCTCCCCGAGCGTGGCGAATTGCACGAGCTCGGCGCCCGCCTCTGCCCCGTCGCCCTCCCCCGCGCCCGCCACCGCACCCGCGTCCGCCGCGCTCTCGCCGGCGCCGCCCAGGGCGCGCAGCTTGGCGAAGGTCAGGGCGCGTATCTCCTGCACGCCAAGGACCACGTCGTAGCCGCGCTCCAGAGTCTGCTTGATCTCCGCTCCCATCAACGAATCCATTCCCAACTCTGCCAAGTTGGCAGAATCCGATACTTTGCTAGGATCCTTTATACCTGCATTACCATTAACATGTTATATTAATAATTCAAAAGACTTTCTCAGAATTATGAAAATGCTTGAGTTAAAATAATATTGTGAATGGAATTCACAAACAGTCGCGTTTGCTCACCGAGGATGTTGGCGACGGCGTGCACGAGGTCCTGCTGCGAGGCGCCGGAAACCTGGCGCTTGTCGGCCAGCACCATGGAGCCCACAACGGCGTGCGGCCGCGCCAGCAGCGCGCCCAGCGCCTCCATACACGACGCGATGCGTTGCGGCATGGTGCCGCCCACCACGGAGTCGTCGCCGGCCGCCATCGTCTCCACCACCATGCCCACCTCGCCGATGGCGCCCCACTGCACGGCCAGCCCCGGCAGCCCGTCCGCCTGGCGCTGCTCCACCACGCGCTCCATGGCCGAGTTGGCGTGCCCGTAGTTGCTCTGGCCGGGGTTGCCGCGCCCGCACGACACCGACGAGAAGACCACGAAGTAGTCCAGCTCGGGCGCCAGCTCGCGCGACGCCGCGTCCAGCGCCTTGGTGGCGTCCACCTTGGGGCGCGCGACGGCGCGGAAGTCGTCGCGCGTGAGGTTCTCGAGGAAGGCGTCTCGGAGCACGGCGGCCAAGTTGAACACGCCGCCCACGGGCGCCAGCGCCGCCGCCTCGCGCAGCAGCGCGCGCGCGCCCGCGCCCGTGGTGACGTCGGCCGTGGACACCAGCACGCGCACGCCGTGCGCGCGCCAGCGCCGCAAGCACCACGCCTGGTAGCCGGTGCGCACGCCGCTGCGCGAGTTGAACACCAGGCACGTGGCGCCGCGCACCGCCAGCCACTGCGCCAGCTCCAGACCGAACCCGCCCAGCCCGCCTGCAAATACCTCATTATTAGACCGAATTCAAGTGTAGTGGTAGGTGAGTAGAGGAATTTTGAATGAGACGCTACTGACCGACGAGCACGTAGCTCTTGCCGGGGTGGAAGTACGTGCGCGGGATGGCCGACACAAGCTTGGTGGCGGCGTCCTCGTCGCACAGGCGCAACAAAACTTTACCGATGTGTTTGCCAGTCGCCATGTACCTGCACAAATTTGTTTTATTAATATTAATTATTGAATGAAAACATACTTTCTTAGAAAAAAACATGAGAATATATTATTATCTCATATTTTTAAATATGTAAATGAAGTGAGAAACACTTCATTCGGCTATGACATTGACGTCTCTTAAAGACAAGGGAGAACAATATATTTTAATATTTAATTAATACGATCTGGTGAAACAATAGCTTTAAATGTTGTTTCTCTTTTCAGAGCAACTCAATTCTAGTTATAGTTTTGCTGTTCACCCTAATATCCAAGGATAATTATAAAACAAATTATAAATATATTTATTTCAATAACAAAGTTCGAATAGTTAAAGGTGGAAATACCTGAAGGCCTGCTCGAGCTGCTGGTCGGTGTAGACGGTGGCGGGCAGCGGGCGCACGGCGCCGCTCGCGATGCCCTCCGACACGCAGCGCACCACGGCGCGCTTGTCCTCGTCCTCGTCGTCGCGGGACGGGTCGAACAGCGCGTCCAACAGGATGCCGTGGAAGGTTGTGTTCTTGAGGAACATGGCCATGCCCAGCGCCGTGTTGTTGGACATGTCCAGCTTGCCGATCTCCAGGAAGCGGCCGCCGGACGCCAGGCAGCGCACGGAGGCCAGCAGCTTGTCGGCGGCCAGCGAGTTGAGCACGAGGTCGACGCCGCGGCCGCGCGTGCGGCGCAACACGAGCTGCTCGAAGGAGGCGTCGCGCGAGTTGCCGATATTCTCGTCGGGTAGCGCGGGGAAGCGCGCGCGCAGGAAGGCGCGCTTGTCGGGCGTGCCCACGGTGGCGTACACGGTGCAGCCGGCGTGCAGCGCGATGGCGATGGCGGCCTGCCCCACGCCGCCCGTGCCCGCGTGCACCAGCACGGCCTCGCCGCGCCGCATGCGCCCGCGCACGACCAGCGCGTAGTAGGCGGTGGCGTAGGCCACGGGCACGGTGGCGGCCTCCTCCAGGCTCCAGGCTGCCGGCACCTCCCACAGGAAACTGCGGTCGGCCAGCACGGTGGTGGCGAGCCCCTTGGCCGGCACCATGCCCATCACGCGCTTACCGTTCGAGTTGTGCCCACTGAATTCCAGTCCCAGGATACAATCCTACCGTACAATACAATATATCACTCGACTATGGCCCGCAAAATGTGTATATTGACTTCTTTTTTCAGCTTCACGCTCTATCCCGCATATAGGGTAGGCAGGTGTTACCGTGGTAAGACACTCCGGTTCCCATTTTCCACCGAAAACTTGAGGCATTGCGTGTTAAGTGATAAGACTCAACGCCGCTCTTAGCCTTGTTACCAGAACGATAAAATGAAAATATTAAATTATCCATTTCCCTTATTGCTTGGAATATCGTAGCGTAGCGTACCTTTCCAGCGAGGTTCCCGGGGAGCGCGTCGGGCGGCAGCTTGCCCGTCGCCAGCATTATGTCGCGGAAGTTGAGCGGTGCGTAGTGCACGCGGCACAGCTCGCCCCGCGCGGCCTCTCCGGACTCGCGCGCCTTCGCGAAGCACAACTCGCTCTCGATCCAGCGCAGCGACGACAGGTCCCCGCGCGTCAGCGTGTTCACGTACGCGTGCTCCACCTGCAGCTGCGCCTCGCCCGCCTCCGCCAGCACCAGGTGCCGGTACGTGCCCCACACGCCCGCGCGCAGCACGTTCACGGCCAGGTCGCGCGCCGCCTGCGCCGCGTAGCTGGGCGCGTCCGGGTCGAAGGGCTCGCGCGCGCCCGGCACATGGAACACGCGCAGCGCGCGCCCACCCGCCTCTCCGCGCAGGCACGTGCCCAGCCCCAGCACGCCGGCCGAGGGCGCGCGCGACCACGCGTACACGCGAATGGGCTCGCTCTCGGCGCGCCGCAACGCCTCGCGCAGCTCGTCCACCCACGCGTAGGCGCCGTCGTCGGTCACCTCCACGAGCACGCGCGCGGCGGGCGGCGCGGGCGCGCGGCGCGCCACCACGTACTCGCAGTTGGCGGCCACCTGGCGCGACACGGCCACGAGACCGGCCGCCTGCAGCACGCGCCGCGCCTCGCGCGCCTCCAGCGTGCCGTGCGGCTCCTCCAGCAGCAGCATGCCGGCGTCGCCCAGCGCGGCCGCCAGGTGCGCCAGCACGCCGGGCCCGTGCCGCGACAGCACGTCCGCCGCGATCACCAGGTGGCAGTCGGAGTCGGGCGCTGCGTTACGGGCATCCTTATTCGTAACCTTTAAAAAATAACATATACTATTAATTTAAGTTGTACATTTTATTAACATTTGCGAACCGAATGACAAGTCAATGCCGACCTTGACGCCGAGCGGCTGCAGGGCGGCGGCGTAGGGTGCGGTGTGCGCGCCGGCCGCCAAGACCGCCTCCACGCGCACATGCGGCTCGCCCTCTAGCACGGCCAGCGAGAGTGGCGCCAACAGCGCCTCTGGCGAGCGCTCGAGCGCTGCCTCCACCAGCTTGAGGCGCACCGAGCAAGCGTTCTCCAGCACCAGCTGCAGGGAGACGGTAAGCGCGTCGCGCTTGGAACGCGAGGTGTCCTCAGTGCCAACGGCGGCGTTGTCGTAGGGCAGGAACACGTACTTCTCGAGCTTTGGCGCGGGCTGCGGGTTGGCGCGTCGCGGCGCGAGGTTGGTCTTGACGCCGCGGAACTCTACGCCACCGGAGCTGGTGACGTCGACGTCGCGGCGCACGCGCACTGGCAGCGAGGCGGGGTCGCCGGCGCGCGCCGCCAGCGCGGCCGCGTGCGCCACGGGGTCGATGAGCGCGCGTTGCAGGCGCGTGGGCACGAACAACTCGCGCGTGTCGGTGCCGATGATGCCGAACTGTAGCATGGTGTCCATGAAGGAGATCCAGTTGCCTTCCCAGGCGAGCGTGCCGGAGGTGCCGAGCGGGTCGGCGTCGCGGATGCCGCGGAACACGCCCGAGTAGTTATATCCGCGCAGGCGCAGCTCCTTGTACACGTCATCGGCCTGCAACGGCAGCAGGTTGGGGTGGTGGGGGTGGTGGTCGTGGTCGTCACCGGGCGGCAGGCGCTCGGCGGCGGGGTCGTTTGCGAGGCGCACGGTGCCGCTCACGGCGACGGCGCCGCTCTCGCACACCTCGAACTCGCCGGAGCCATCCAGGATATTGATGAGGAAGCGCACGGGTACGTCACGGGACATGATGGTCGCGCGCTTAAACTGGACGTTTTCGAGAACTACGGGAGTTTCTTCTGGCTTTTTGTTATGTAACTTTGCAAGAGTTTTCCACACGAGAGTCTATAAAAAAAAAATTAAACAAAAGTTATAACTTAGGCTATATTATAATACTTTAATGTTATATGTTAAATATCCGCCGTCACTAAAGTGTTAAGACACTCCGTTCCCTACTTTGCGCCTAAATCTCAAGGCATTGCATGTTGGATGGTGAAACTCAACGCCACGCTTAGCATATTAGAAATAATAATTCATTCCCCCGAATGGGGATCGAACCCACAAATGTCGCGTTACAGTCACACTCAAATGCCTCTAATGTTTTAACTATTTCATTTTTCACACAATTTGGACTCTCTTCAACACTCACAAGATATCCGGTAGCGGGAAAGAGTATGCGGCCATCGACGTTGTGTCCGGCGACGAAGGCGTCCTCGTTCTTGGAGAGGTCGTACTCGACGACGTTCTCGCCGGAGCGCGCGGAGCCGTAGTGCGCCACGCTCCACTCCACGCCGTGGTCCCAGCGCACGCGCGACGCCAGCGCCGGCGTGCCGCGCGACACCGGGAAGCGCGGCGCCGGGAACAGCGCGCCCGGCCGCGGCTGCGCGCCGGCCGAGTGCAGGCGGCCCAGCGCCGCCAGCAGGTGCGCGCACGCGTCGGGCGCGTCGCGGCGCACCAGCGGCACGTGCGCGGCGCCCGGCGCCGGCCGCGCGCGCTTCAGCACCGCCTGCAGCAGCGCGTGCGGCGCCACCTCCACCACCACGGCGCGCTCCGGGATCTCCAGCACGGCGTCGGCGAACCGCACCGGCGAGAGCAGATTGTTCACGTGGTATGCGGCGTCGCTGAGCTTGGCTGGAACGTTTGGATGTATTATTTTTTTCGAGTTTGGAACTCTCTACGTTTTTATTGACTAAAAACATTTTGAAATCGGCTCAGCAGATTCCAGTTTATACATTACAAAAAAAATACTTACATTGAATAATTAACAAAAGTTAATCAAATTAAGGCACAATAGCTCAACTCACCGAGGTCCGAGTTCCACTGGTCTTTGGGCAGCGAGGACGAGATCCAGCGCGAGGAGCGCGGCTTGGGCTCGGGGATGACGCGCTCCAGCGAGCGACGCAGCAGCGGCGCGGCCGCCGCAATGTACTTGCTGTGGAACGCCACGCCCGAGCTGTTGACGCGGCGCGCGAACACGCCCTCCGCCGCCAGCGTCGCCACGAACTTCTCCACCGACTCCACCGGACCCGATATCTGCGACACGCATTCATCATACCGCTGACTAGTATCTTTATCTAGCTCAAAAAATGTGAAAGAATCAAAAAAGATGAGAATAACAAATGAAGATGAACGTAGAATGTCAGAATTTCTTCTTTCCTTAGTTTTATATAAATTAGCGAGGCTCACCGTGACGCTGTCGGCGGCGTTGTGGCAGGCGGGCACGACGTCGGGCGGGCAGCGCGCCACGCACTGCTCCCACGAGAGCCCCACGGCCGCCATGGCGCCGCGCGGCAGGCCCGCGTCCACGATGCTGCGCCCGCGGCAGTACGCCGCCAGCACGGCCTGCTCCGCCGTGAGCGTGTCGTCCGCGTACGCGCACCCGATCTCGCCCACCGAGTGGCCCACGATGCCGTCGGGGCGCACGCCGACCGCGCGCAGCACGTCCACCAGCGCCACCTGCACGGCGGCGATGGACACGAAGGACACGACCACGTCGTCGAAGGCGGCGTCGGGCGCGTCGGCCAGCACGTGCAGCAGGTCCACGCCGTGCGGCTGCAGCGCGGCGGCGGAGCGCTGCACGCTGGCCGCGAAGACGGGCAGGCGCAGCAGCGTGCGCGCCATGCCCGCCCACTGCGAACCCATGCCCGAGAACACGAACCACACCGGCCGCGGCGGTCCGCTCTCCACCTCCTGCGAATGAAATGTGTCAATGTTGGTGAATCGAAGTCATTTCGCATGTCCCTATTAACATTGTAGTATCTGCAAATCATCAACTTCTCAGGAGGAGCAAATAAAGATGTTTTAATGCATAACTTTGTATTGTAATTTTTATGATTTCTAGTCGCGCTATGAAGTAAGTGCCACATACAACATTATTTGGTTGTTGAAATGTACAATAGTATATTAGATTAAGAGTTATTATTATTTTCTTTTGATTTCGACAGGTTGTTGATGAAATAAAATTATATCCTTTCTAAAATATATTGTTATTTATTATTGACACAAAAGCGTGACGGTTGTGGGTTCGATCTCGGGGGAAATAATAATGATAAATTTATATTTTCATTTTCTCATCCTGGCACCAAGGAAAACACTCAGCGTTGAGCTCCGCCACTTAACACGCAAATGTTTCAAAAAATTCACTTTGTAACTTCGCAACACAAACTCGCAATGTATCGACGGAAAGTGGGGAAAAGAGTGTCATAAAACTAGGTTTCCTCTATTTATCCCTCTTTATGCCACTATAAAATATCTGCACTGTATTTTTATAGACTATTTTAATATTTCAAAAATATTCATAATCTATACGCATAAATAATAAAAAATATCATTTAAGACATAAAAATTCATCTAAAATTCCGTTAACATCGTATATAGGATATATGCTACTTATTAGCACAACCAGCAATGTTAGTAGTGACATGTACTACATCTTAGGCACCATACAATAATGAAGCTTCTCGCAGACCCCACAACAAAACTAACTAAAACTACAGTTAAGGAGAGTTGTTTTTTAACTTAGCTTTAGTTGGTTTTTTACTACTGGAATAAAGTGGATCATCGCTATACATGACATGCTCTCTTACTTGTCATTTTGCTGTAATCGAATTAATAAATAATTGAATAAATAAATATATTCAATCTTAGCGTTGAATCCGCTAACAGCTTAGGAAAGCTTACTTTCCTACATACTACTTTTTTATTTGTGTATATGATGTAGATACTACGTTGTTAACCTAAAAATATCGAGATCTGATGTAAATATAGATTTTTTTAATGTGGTTATAAAATATATGAGTATCAAATATAATAAATAATTGCGAAATGATAATTTTTCTGATTCTACATTATTAAAAGGGACATGCGAAAGGACAAAAAGAGGACAACCTCTTCTATTAAAAATGTAAGATACACACAGATGATTAAGATTTTCAGAATGCTTAACTTCACAAGGGTAATCTATACTTATACAGTGTTTTTGTCAGCTCCACTTTAAATAAAACCACAAAACAAGTGATTTTATTAAAAAAAAATTATAATAAAATTTATCGTTGGGGGCCAGTCGTGGCGCAGGGGCACAAAATGTGATTGTAAAACTGACCGGTTGTGACTTCGATCCCCACTCGATGAGACGAAATATTTACTTAAATTTATATTTCCATTTCTTCGCTCTGGTGTCGACGCAAAGCGCGGGGTTGAGTTCTGCCACTCAACACGCAATGCTGATCTTAACACTAGGTTCCCTCTGCCTACTGTGCTGTGTGCAATTTTTTATAAAATGTAGTGCTGGCACCTTACCAGAATTATGAAAACAAGTTGTTCGTGATTAAATGTATCAATGTGTTGCCAAATACAGAGTGTGTGGAACGCTAGTGCAGTGTACACTTGTTTCTTAAAAGATTATTTGAATATAACAAACGTATCTGACCGTGATCTCTTCGACGGGCGGGTCGGCGAGCAGGCGGAACCCGCGGAAGCCGTGGCCGGGAATGTTCTGCGCGTGCACGGCGTCCAGCAGCGCGTGCAGCTCGGCGTCGGCGGGGTGCTCGGCCGCCAGCGCCAGGAGCTCGGCCACGGCCGCCTCGGTGCGGCCCGAGGCCAGCACCAGGCGCGGCGCGGCGTAGGCGGCGGGCGGGGGCCGCGCGCCGCGCTCCGACTCCAGGATCAAGTGCGCGTTGGCGCCGCCGAACCCGAACGAGTTGATGGCCACGAGCCCGCCCTCCCACGGCGTGTTGCGGTCCACCACGCGGATGCGCCCGTCGCTGAGCGCCGGGATCTCTTTGTTGGGCTCCTTGTAGTGTAGGTTGGCGGGGATCACGCCACGCTCCATTGCCACCACCACCTTGGCGATGGAGCACAGCCCGGACGCGGGCTCCGAGTGACCCATGTTGGACTTCACCGACCCGAGCAGCAGGGGTGTCTTGCGATCCTTGCAAAAGAACTCCGCGATCGCGTTTACTTCTTGAGGGTCTCCGACCTGGAAACATTTATACATTTTAAAGGAAGAAATACGGAAACGGAATATTAATGCAGTTTTAAATTAATTTCTAAATTTTATTTTATGACACAGACTGTTTATAACGTTAATATATTGTCGTGATCGTTTTCACAAGTCAAATAATAATCAAAGTACCTTTTTTTAATACCAAATACATTTTAAGATTGTACTCATAATATTATATGAAGAAAGAAAAAAATATTTTGAGCGATTTTTTCTTTTTGATAATCCACAGTTAGCATTCAACAAAGAATTACAAAAAATACCTTAGTGCCCGTTCCGTGTGCTTCGACGTAGGCCACGTCCTGCGGCCTGAGGCCCGCCTCGGAGAAGGTCTCCTCGGCGAGGCGGCGCTGCACGTCGCCGGAGGGGAAGGTGATGCCCTGCTCCTTGGCGCCGTCCGTGTTGGTGCCGGAGCCGCGCACCGTGGCGTACACGCGCCGCGCCGCGCCGCGCCGCTGCAGCAGCACGGCCACGGCCGCCTCCGCGCGCACGTAGCCGCGCCCGGCCGCGTCGAAGGCGGCGCAGCGCCCCTCCGGCGACAGCATGCTGAGGCGGTGGAAGTTGAGCGAGTTGGCGGGCTTGAGGCACAGGTTGGCGCCCGCCACTACGGCCGCGTCGCACTGGCCAGAGCGAAGCGCCGCCGCCGCCTGCACCAGCGCGACCATGGAGCTGGAGCAGGCCGTGTCGAGGGCGTACGAGGGGCCCTTCAGGTCGAACGTGTACGAGATGCGGTTGGCGAACATGGCGCGGCAGCAGCCCGTCAGCGCGTAGCCGTTGATCTTGTCGGGGTCGGCCGTCCACAGCTCCTCGGTCTCGGAGTTGGACACGCCGACGAACACGCCGGTGCGCGAGCCGCGCAGCTCGGCGGGGTTGAGGCCCGCGTCCACGATCGCCTCGTGCGTGAGCTCCAGCAGCAGTCGCAGTTGCGGGTCCATGAGGTTTGCTTGCTTCGCGTGCACGCCGAAGAACGTAGCGTCGAAGTGTGCCAAGTCTTTGAGCTTCCCATTACGTTCGGGCAGCCCGTGCAATCCTGCCACATATCAATGACGTTCAAAAATATGGCTTTTAAATAAGGTTTTATTTATATTTGTATTTTATTATAGTCGCCCCTGCTGGGTTAACGAGCTTCTCCTACGTGGTAAAGTGGAAGGAGCATCCTATTAATTCTTGGTTTGAAACGTGTAATATAAAAAACATGATATTTAGCATCAATTCCCTGACACGCGACAGCTAAAGCAGTCAGTAGGCCACTAACAGTGAATACAGCGACACGCCGCTCCGGCCGCCGCACGACCGACACGTGACGTGACGTAAGGATCGATAGCCGTGTTGGACGCGCGCGCGCCCTTCGTCGCCACTTGATTTAATACCAACAGAATATAATCATGGTTATAAGAATTTCTAGCAAAATTTTATTGTCGAAACAAAGCGCGGCGGTGGCTCCAGAACTCGACGAAAAGTCGGTAACGGAGTGTCTTAACACTAGGTTCCCTCTGCCTATCCTGCTTCGCGGGATATAGCGTGAAGCTAATTTTGATTTGATTATCGCAATTTCTAATTTCAATATAAACATTAAATAAATAACAAAATAAAAGAAATAATAAATAAAAAAAATAGACTGGAAAAAAATTAATAGAAAAAAATTGAGAATAAAAAGAATAGACCCTGTAGTGTGATTGACACAATGTGTACAATGCGTTGATTATTGCGTTTCTTGGGCCACTGGGCGTTTACTAAATAGAAAATTGCTTCGGAATAGCGAAGTAATATCCTGCCAATTTCAGAAGTTCAGATAAAAAATTATCATTAATAAATTGAAATAAGCAATTCAAATTGAATTTTTCGAGACGTTGCGTGTTGAGTGGAAGCTCGATTGGGAACCGAACCCACAACCATCGCGTTACATACACACCCTTGTGCTCTTGCGCCACGACGACCTCAATGAAAAAAAAAAGAACTTGACAAATTTGAGTTGAAAATAGAAAAATTACGGCAATAACCTAAGCTTTCCTCAAGTTAAACTATTTTAATATTTAAATAGATGTTTCTGCTGTAGGTAGGTACTTGAAACACGTTATTTGAATGTCATCAACAAGTGTTTGTGGAAATATTGTGTTTGCATAAAAAATTACTAGAATGAAGGAAGTTTATCAAAATTCTAAAAATAAAATATATTTTATTTCATGATAAGTTATGCGACGACTAGACTTGTACCTGTATGTGAAGTGCCGCGTGATTGCGAGTCGTCTTTGTTATCGATGACGTAGAGTGTAAGTCTATTACTTTGAAAGTTCCAAAGGGGCACGAAGTGTGTGACTGTAAGCGCGATTGGTTGTGAGTTCGAACACCACGCGAGGAACTGAAATATTGCAATGCCTCCAGAATTCGACGGAAAATGAGGAACTCTGCCTAACCTGCTATGTGCGAGATACAGCGAGAAGGTGATTTTTTTTAAAATGTATTATAAAAATGACACGTACACGTGTACACGTACATGCGCACACGTACACACGTGCACACATTCTTCCTGTGCTAGCAAAAGGAGCGCGTGCGACGTCGGTGTTGTTATTTGTCAAATGACTAATAAGGACAATTACTTATGTAATGTTTGTTGATTCCCCACTCATATCCTCAAGGAAAATTAAATGAGGATAGAGAATTAAGTTTATTTGTTTTCCAAGATCCTCGACGACAATAAGAAGACGCGACAGGCGCTGGGCAGTAGGCACCGATAGGTGCCCTATTTGTGTGTGACTTGGGTAAAAAGTATAAAATAATAAATAAGCCTCTGTTATTATCTCCTTTTAACTACAAAGAAAAATTAAAACCATGTATTTATTTTACATTATTCATATTTATTTCTATGTACTTTATTAAGGTTTAAGATCTAAATATTTTTCTATTTGCTTTGAATAAAGAAATAATGATGAAACAAAATCATTACTTTTAAAGAAAGTACGCAACAAACAAGCTACATTTCTTATATAATTAATTGACCTTTGCAGGTCATGCGAATCTTCTACTCTTATCAGATATCACCATAATTGTCTAACCGCTGAGACGTACATATGTACTCTCGAATTGAGACCGAAGATGAAATTAAACCGAATAAGAGAAGCCCTCACCGTGCAGGGAACATTGGCTCGCCGTCGCCCGACCCGAGCTGAATTACACTACAATACACACGAGCCGCTATTGTGTTCACTCGTCGACGAGTCAGACAGCGTCAATTTAAGTCAAATTAGTGGACTAACTCACCAGGTGTCCAGCGACGGTCGTCGGCTGTGACGAGGTCCACGCCGTCGAATAGCTGCTGGGCGAACTCTTCAATGTTGTCGGACTCGGGCAGGCGGCCCGACAGGCCCGTCAGCACCACGTCGTCCGCGAGGTCCGCGCGGCTCCCGTTCATCACGGCGCTCGGCATCTTGCCCCTTTGGAGTTTTCACCGTATACAATATGTGGTATCTGCAAGCAAACAGCCTCGTCAGCTCCGAGCGATGCCTACATTTACGAGTGCGAGCGCTTGCACGAGGCGGAGGTGAGCGACGCCGAGCCGCTCGCGAGGAGGTGCACGCGTCAAGTGAAGCTGCGGCCGCGCGACGTGCGATTAAAAGGGCGCGATAGCGGGGTCGCGACCCGTCCACGTTTCCATAAGACCCTGAGCGTCTTATCACTTAGCAAGGACGACCAAGGTCGACGTCTCCGGCTCTCTCGCGTCACTCCTCCAGCTCATCTTTTGGCATATGCAGTGTGCAACGCGGGAAAGATTACGGGAAAACATTTCCGTTTACCGTCGTGAAATTTTTAGATTACCATTGACCGATTCGACCTTCGCGAGATATCTGCGACGCCGGACGGTCTTTTGACCTCTCGATCAACTGCGCGTATCGCAACTTCTAAACAAGTAAATAAAAGTAGTTATAGTAAAGACTGTGCGTGGGCCACAGCCTCCTCCACCAGTGACCAGCGAGTGACCGGTGGCAGTACGACGCACTAGGTACGTATCGTTAAGGTAGCTGATGAGAGGGAGACGGGGGACGAGGACAGCGGCCGGCGACGGCGACAATAGCGGCATTGTGGCTCAATCAACTGGCAGGTCACTGCTCGCGGCAAACAGCAGTGTGTAATAGGACCAGAAAATGTGACAACTCCGTCCTCCACTTTCAACACTTTAATTTTAAATAACAATATCAATGTAATTACATACAAATATCATTTACATATAAAATCTAATTTATAGTTTAATTAATTCCACTTACGTCACAAAAACAGTCTGTGACATAACTTTTTTTTATTAGACTTGATTACGAATCGCAGTTTTTTTCAAGAAAAGAAAACGGAATCGTAATTGACATTAAATCAATCTTTGCAAAAAACGAGTCTCGCATTAGCGCTCATATACATAAACTTAGATGTTATTTACTCCTCTGTACGTATGGTATAGTATGGAACGATATTAAATGTGTATATGAATGTATATGGCTCATAAGCCACAGCCTTCCTCAATAAATGGATTGTACAACACATTATTCAGCTTTATAATATTAGTATAGATATAAATAAATATAAAATTAGTCTCTAGATGGAGGTTTCTCAATTTTAGAAATGATCACCTACTGAAACCGCAAATGATAAATAAAAGAATATGTGTTTATTTACTTGACGACGACGCGCTCGTAAGAGGACAAACTAGCCACAATAACACCGCCAACAACACAATTGAGGTAAAATAGACAACACCGCGATGGTGTCAGAAATGCTATGGGAAATCCAATAACAACAAGGCAAATACAAGATGTAGGTATTCTGCGAGAACACAACATACACAAATATTGAAGTGATGAGTAAAATAGAATAGACTAGAATAGAATAGAACAGAATACTCATTTAAAGTATCCGACACACAGCACGACAGAGGCAGAGGGAACCTATTGTTGTGACACTTCGTTCATAATAATATTAATAAAACTTTTACCATCACTAAATATCTCTCTCGCCAAACGATAGTTCTTTGGGTAGCGGAAATTTGTAATCAATCGCAAAAGATGTTTATACCTAAGTTTACAGTATTTTTTAAACTTCGACTGTAGATAAAAGAAAAATGATGTTCCTCAGCCGTTCTCACTCTTTCGCCCGCACTTCTGAACATTTTCTTATATAATTATATAATGTCGTTTCCTTATTACATTGATATTTTCTTAAAATCCATTTATTATATTCGCGTAAAATATAAGTGACACGAAATGGATGTAGAAAAGAATTTCAAATTGATATGTGGTATGACATTTTTTTATGTCTGAGTCTTGTGTACTTTTTTCAACCTAATTATATAAAATCAAAGTTTTTCTGTACTTTTTATCATATTTTAATTGCTATATTTAAACGTATTTTGAAATTATCATGAAGATTTTTACAGAAAAGTAAGAGTTCTAAGAGTTTTTGTTTTTGGGAAAATATTATATAGATATAGTAATAAAAAAAACTAGTATAAAATGATACACATACACATACACTACGTTAGATACTAACAGGTTCTGAAAAATGCTAATGCTAGTTATACAATACAATACTTAACGAGTTAACGTTAAGTGACAGTATTAAATGTTTGAGATATAAAGTGTTCAATCGATTCTGCAGTGACAGTATGTTATTAGGAGGTTCCCGTACGGACTCTACCATATATACGAGCTCTATTTTATTGTAAGAATATAACACGGGAAAGAAACCCGCACGTACCAACCAACAGGTACGTTTTATTGAAAGATTCGAGAGCGCACAGACAAGACCTATAATTTATGAGTGATCAAGATCGATCTCCGACTTGAGAGCGTTTTATAAATACGAGGCTTTGAAACAAAGTCAACAGTCTCACGATAAGGAAGCATTACACAAAAATATTATTCATTTCTTATAGTACTTATTATAATGAACATAATATTAATCTCAACATCACTAAGAATTTAATAATATTTTTTACTTTACTTATGATTTGAATATTCATCAAAATATGAGTTTGGTTCGTTTCAGAAGTTATCACTTAAAGCGATCTGGGATAATGAGTGAGGTGACGTAGTGGGTAATGTCCTTCGTAAACACTTATACATAACCTCCATTTACAATTATTCATGTAATCATTACAATAATATTGTAAAAAATATATAAAATCTTAATTAAAATCTTAGAAATATTGCAGAATATTATATCCAATATTTAAACAGCTAGCAATAGTTGAGGCCGTCACGGCGCAATAAGCGGTAGTGGGTTCGATTCCCATGATAGCAAAGTTGTCGGCACTACTGGCCTGGTACCAGTAATAGTCCTTCCGTAGAGTCCATCGCTCTGCTTGTTACATTACACCTTAAAGTGCCATCCGTTGTTTTCTGATTATGTAGCTTATCAAAGAGAAAGAAGAATTATTAATTATATTATTATATCTATTATTTTCATATTAGCGTAATATAACAGTTAAATAAATTATACATTTTGATATAAAATTGTAAGTAATATATATATTTTTTAAGCCGATTTTTTATAACTACTTATGAAGCGAGGTCTTCATTGTATTGTTCTGCTGTCTAAAACGTAATACAACAATTCACAGTTCTCTGTTTAAGTAATAGAATATATTTTAATGTCATAACATATCTTGTAGTATTATAACTAGAATCTGAGATATTTACTATGCTTGATATATATATGTTTTCCAGTACGCCATATTATTATTATTACCTGCACCAATTTAAGATTTGCAAAGTATATTTTATGAGTTTTGATCCTACTTGATGCCTGCCATGGCACATAGTTATCTTGAAAATACCTAGCTATAAATACCTACCTATACCATATCCTTGTTACATAACGTTATAGTGACGAGCCCGGGCCAGAGTCAACTACTTGTTTAAAATCAAACTCGAACAGGATCACGCATGTCTAGGGTGTGGAGAGTGGAGAGTGGAGGGCGCAGGATGCTCTACTCGGAACTGTAACGACACTGGGTACGGTACGCGAGGCGCGACGGCTGCTCAGTGACGTCACGACACCGCAACTAAACAACACTAGCCGCGGGGTTTTGTCTGTCCGCTCCAACAACACGCAACACACCCGATACTGGTAGTACTGGTGGTACTGTAGTGTGCTAGACGACGTAAGTAGCTTCTAGGTAATATTTTATATTTCCATTTCTTAGCTCTGATGTCGAGGCAAAGCGCAGCGTTAAGTACTGCTACTCAACACGCAATGCCAGAATTCGGCAGAAATTGGGAAACAGATTATCTTGACACTAGGTTCCCTCTGCCTCCCTGCTGTGTGCGGGATACAGCGTGAAGTTGATGTATGCATGTACAGTAGCTACGTACATAGTAATTCATTGAATATAACAAACCCTATATTGCAGTGACTCCCTAGCCACTGGGAGGTGGAAGGGACAGAGTGCACCTGACTCCGGGAGGCCAGCACCTCCCACGCCTGTCACTCTCCGGCCTCCGCTCTACACTGGTACAGTACTAGAGTTACGACTGCGAGCAGTACGAGCAAGCTTTAGTGTCGGCAATATTTGAACGTCCATATCAGCTGATCGATAATTACAGTTCTATAACTGTAGCAAGCCAACGTTAGCCCTCTTGTTTGTTATCAACTTAAGTAATGCAAGCAAAAGCCTTTTTGCAAGTGCACTTAACAATAAGTGCACTTGAAAATAGGCTCTAAATTATAATAAATAAAAAAAGCTATACAAAGAATATAATTGTTATCTCGTTTGTTTAATTACAACGGATTAACGCGCATTACATTACATCTCTACTCTCTCTCTCTCTGTTGGGAATGTCGCATGGTGTAATTATATATTTTTGAAGGTTGTGTCACAAAGTTTGTGTATACTTACTTATTATAGAAGTGAATGAATGAGAGTACAAAGCTTGAAGGAAGCCGCTCTAGTTCGGGCTTTGTTCCGTGATCGGGCAGGTCGCGCTGGTGCTGCACCACCACTGTCACTGGCACTCCTCGCGCTGCGGGGCTCGTGGGTATCGACCGGTAGTCGATGTTCGGTGCGAACTCTGAAGCGACCGCGAGGCGATGACACACATGTACCCCGGAACTCGGCGCGATCGCGACTGTGACTCAGAAGACGGCTCCTCGCGCGAATATCTGGCGCGGGGCGCGGGGCGCGCGGCGGGGGCGCGTTGCCATGGTGCGAGATCAGGCCACGTGCATGCGGCCAATGGCGGCCCGC
>DWAO01001175.1:0-20198 GCA_018230605.1 Heliconius congener
TTCGGCAGAAAGTGGGGAACGGAGTGTCTTACACTAGGTTCCCTCTGCCTACCCTACTGAGTGCAGGATACAGGGTGAAACTGATAATATAACTGTGTGAAATTTCATTTGCCTCCGTCCCCACATCTTTCATAAAGATGGGTTTAATATTTTGATGATACATGATACATACATTAAAATAGCTTTTTAAATCAATAATAATGTTTTGTTTCAGCCTCGTTTTTAAAATGGTCGAAGCAGAAGAAGAATATCTAGAGCAAATGGAAATTTTGGTAAGAGATTAATTTCTAATATAATCTGAGTGCAACGTGTCGTTAGCTGTGGTGTCAATACGAAGGTTGTGAGTTTGATTCCCAGTCAACGGGAAAGGCAATGAGCTATTTTTATTTTCCAGCTCCACTCAACAAGTCAAACACTCAACAAGTTTCAAAACAACAATGTCTCAAAAATTAAACGGAAACTGAGTTTTAGCACAAGATATATTGCTACATACATATATTTGAAATACAGTATGAACCTACCTAAAGATTACACCTAAAGATATTGTAATCTACATATTTACGTAACTAAGTTACTGATACTTAAAGTAACGATTTTATAACTAAATTATTGTTTTAGGTAACATGCTACCTACGGCCTTTCAAAATGGCGGCCAGTTCAAAAAAGCCGCCGTGCACTCACGAGGATGTAAATTCTATATTTCTGAACAGCGAGACCGTGTTGTTCCTTCATCAGATCTTCTTTAAGGGTCTCACGTCAAGGATGGAGTCCTGGCCTACACTCGTTCTAGGTGATTATAAATATAAGTTTAAAAAAAATTGTTTGCCTTAACATAATATACTTATCGCATGCTTTTAGTATTCATAAAAAAGAGGAAAAGTGGAAATAAAGAATGTTTTGCTAAAATCGACAGTTCTTTAATTTTTACTTAACAACTATAGCTTTATATACATACACTGGACTTGTTACCTAAGATATTTATATAGAAATCCTGTTAAGTTCAACATTTTTATCGGGACTTCCGTTTATTGTATAAAGTTATAATAATAAGATATCTCATCCTGTTTCTTGAAATGTTAAAGATCACAAATTCCAAATGCTAGTATTTACGTACACCAATATCTAGTTCAACAACAAAAGACCCCAAAACTTAGGTATTCTTCCATACAGGAGATCTATTCGACATGTTGCTGCCGATGCTGACTATCTATCAGGAGTACGTCCGGAACCACCACTACTCCTTGCAAGTTCTTACCGAGTGTAAGCAGAGTCAGCCGTTCACACAACTGCTGGCGAGGTTGGAAGGCAAGCCGGCTTGCCAGGGACGATCCTTGGAGACTTTTCTTACTTATCCTATGCATCAGGTTAGTAATTATAGTAGTATCTATGTAATATGTATATAATGAGAATATTAATAAAGTTTACGTCTACAAATGTCGAGTATCTAATTAGACCTAAGTAGATTGCAAGTATAAAGCATGACTCCAAGCGACCTTTTCTGCAAAGTAAATATTATTTGGAAATGACTGAAATTAAAAAAATGTTCTAAAGTTCAATCTAAAGTCTAAGATGAGGACAACATATGACAAGAACATAAAAATTAAATAAAAACTTAACTCGCACCGTGCGAGAGACATTGAGCTGTGAATGGTGGTTATGAGTTCGATTTCCAATCAATGTTTTTGATTTCTCCACTGTGTCACGCCAAATCTGTGTGACAAGCGAAGAATGGAATGTCTTGACACTAAGTTATTTCTGGTTACGTTTTCAAAAAGTGTTATCAAATTCCTTTTTCCGAAGATACCGCGCTACATAATAACTCTGCATGAGCTGCTGGCGCACACGCCGCACGACCACGTGGAGCGCCGCAGCCTACAGCACGCGCGCGCGCAGCTGGAGGAGCTGTCGCGGCAGATGCACGATGAGGTATTGCCTTATCTGATATTATATTTATTGATACTTTTCATTGGAACTTATTGTATTGCAATTTTTTCTTTGACAAAGGGAGGTAATCTCTAAGGTTTTTGTTTAATGAGTCATCATATTATATTAAATATGTTGTAGATTTCAGAATATACAGAAACGTTTCGAAAAATACTTATTTAATTATAATTGGTCTAAATATATATATTTATGTCAAAAGGTTAGTGAAACAGAGAACTTAAGGAAGAACTTGGCGGTAGAACGTATGATCATTGAGGGATGTGACATTCTTCTGGACGTTAATCAAGTATTTATTCGACAAGGTAACTTCTTTCTAGTACAAATATTTAAATGATAAGTGATAACCGTCAATAATTATGTATGATGAGTTGTAACGATTCTAATCCTTATACTTCGTGTTGTCTAGTTAGTGTTGTACTATTGTAGTGTGTATATTTAAAAAGATTTTCGATTTGTCAAAAAGAAAAAGAAATTATATACTTAATATTGTTATTATAATAAAAATAAAATTTCAGCATATGAATGGATCTAACTGAAGCAATTTGATATTTTTATCCAAAATTATTTATATTTATTAGTTCGATATTTGCAGCAGCAGCAAATTTTATTACTATGTAATTATAAAAATAAATATTTTTTAATATTTTCATTTACCAGGAACACTATCCCAAGTAGTAGGCAAGGGCCGTCGCGCTAACCTCCAAGCGCGCCAAGCGTTCCTCTTCAGCAACCACCTGCTGCTGACGACGCGGGCGGCCGGCGGGAGGCTGCACCTGCCACCCAACGGGAGGTTGCCCCTACACGACGCACTGCTCATTGAGGACCCGTCCAACCACGAGGACGATGGTAATATGTATATTTTACAAGCCCTTACTCGTAATAAGACCACAAGTTGAACTACTTGGAATTCTACTAAACAATATACTAGAATATAAGGACTTTTTCTTTTAATAGAGACTTAAGAAATAACATGTCCTTAGAATTTTTATCTATGACTTCATCGATTCAAAAAGAAAAATAAATAATCTTTACACTGTATCCCAGACATGGCTAGATGAGCAGAGGAAGATTCATCCATTCAATTTTTATTTTTTATTACGCTGTATATACTGTAATACCTAACAGTCAGACGTCCCACACGTTTGCTTATAAAGTACTTTATTTTATATTTAGACTTATTTTTGATTTTTTTTAAATTAATAGGATATTTTCAATTTTATACATCCCAAGCCTACATGCAACTCTCCCAGCGCGGATATCTATCAGAATAAAGATTTCAAGATACTCGTTGAGGTCAAAGGCGAACAGATCTGTGCGCATTTAGGTATAATATAACTTAATTAATAATAATATTCTTAATCTTATCTATTATAAAAAATCGAAGAAAAATCTAAAAGAAATTTTCAGATTATGATTTAAACCTTTGATATAGAAAAATGCTTAACGACGCTAACATTTTTTAAAACATTTTCTTTAAATGTCAGAAAGGACATGGAGTAACAGTTATATATGGAAAAAATATGTTTTTGTTTAACTTAAATAATAGTTATTTTTTAAAATGAACAGTCGCAGCAACAATGGAAGAGAAAGCAGGTTGGACGAGCGAACTAGCACAATGTATGGAAAGCGCGGCGCTCACCGAGCTGCTGCGCGCGTGCGGCTCATGCGGCGCCTCCTCCGCCTCCCTGCCCGCGTGCAGATCAGATCGCGCACTCTTCACCGATGACGTGGACATCAGATTTAGCAGGACTTTGAATTCTTGTAAAGTCCCTCAAATAAGATCTGCTACACCACAGCGTTTGTTGCAACGATTGACTGGTTAGATATTGATTGACAATAATATCATAAAATTACTTTAAGTTCATCATTAAATTAAAATATACTATTTTTTTTTTACCCTATGTACAGTATCTCTTATCACGAATTTTCTTATCAGATCTGCGTTTTCTGTCAGTGGATTTTCTCAATACCTTTCTTTTGACGTACCGAGTGTTCACTGATGGAGTGACAGTACTGGAGGCTCTACAACAGGTGTTCTATGAACAATCACAACAGGAAATGGAATTAGCACCACCTATTGATGCGGCGAGGAAGACTAGTGCTGCTAGCACTGTTTCAGGTATGTACTTGTTACACAAAATATTTTTATGTTTACACACAGAAACTGTAGTATTTAGATAAATACGCGAAACGACGCTTCGGCTTTTTTTTTCTTTTCTTTTCTTACTAGATCAGAGAAAAAAAAAATTATATAAATATAAACATCTCTTCGAAGGACAGGGGCATCGATCACGTAGCCATCATATGTACATTTAGGGGTTTCTCTAAATGATTAAATCATTATGACAGTTAACAAAATGTATCAATTGTCCTAAAAGATGCTGTCATCAACTAAAAGATTACGTCCAAAATTTAAGCTATTCTTACCGTGAAATTGGCTATCATATTTTTATTTTATTTGCAAAGAATTTCTTTTGTTTTATTTTTTATATATAATTATATTTTTTTTACAGGATACGGATCGGAATACAGCGAGAAAGATTGGCAGTCACGATTTTGGAAAGGATCAAGAAAAAGTAATATCATTAGAATTAAATTAACTTATTGATTTGTTTTACCAATGTACATATAATATCTATGTAATCATTTAACCATGACGACATTTTCATTCCTTCTATTCCATAAACAATACAAAAACTATTAGAATTTTATAATTTTGTCATAAATTTTTGTTTTAATTATTTATTAAATGTAATGGCATAAAATCTGTTATTTCAGGTGAAGAAGATGATAAGCTTTCACCTTATTTAATGGCACCATCACGACGAGCTTCAACAGTTGCTAAAGTTTGTACTAAATAGATAGAAATGTCATATTTATTTGTATGTTTATAATAAATGTTTGTTCTCATGTTTCTTTTTAGCAAGAAGAAGACACAAGTCATTTACAAATACCGAAAATAATGGCGACTTCCTCAAGCAATGAAACTCTTAAAGGTAAAAGTATGTTCACTCTCTTATATTTCTTTTTTATTTACGTTAATACTACAATTATAAAGTTCAATTAGTAATTATTTTTACAAATATTCTACCTTATATTCTATGATCCTTTCTAGAATTAGACTGAACTAAATAAAGTAAAATAATACAATATAAACATTCCTACAAACGTAATTGTTGGGTCAAGATGGCGTAATTCCTTTTGGTACTTCTAATACGTACATTCATTTCATATAAGGGCCATCACCATCTTCTCCTGGAGCGCTAAGCTCAGTAACACTAGTAGGCAGTCCAAAGAAATCAAGCCCAGTTGAACCCACTACTAAAAAAGAAAAATCACCGACCAAAGACATACCAAAAACTATAACCAAGGATGAGAGTATAGAACTGGTGGATCAAAGCGATGAAGATATAAAATATAAGGAGGAAATCAAAGAGAAAGAAAAATCAAAATACAAAATCGACGACAAATTCAAAATATCGCAACGTTTTTCTGAAGTTTGTAATGTGAGTATAATTTTTAAACCATTATCAGGTTTATTTGCTTGAATAATTTTTGAACTTTGATGTTCTTGTTCTTGTTTTGTTTTCAAAAAAGAACAAGATGACACAGTGGTAAAGTGGCTTGATCAGAACGGCGCGTCCTAACACCAGGTTCTTTTTGCCTACCCTGCTATATACGGAATTTTCAGCGTGAAGCTGAAAAAAAATAATATAAGTGTTTAATTAAATCGTATAAATCTATTTGTAGCGAGTCCGCACGATGTCGGAGAGCCCCCGGCGGCTGCACCCGGCAGGCATATCGGCGCAGGAGGCGCGGCGGCGCTCGGAGGGCGCGCACGATTCCTCCAACGAGAGCGCGGAGCCGCGACGCGCCTCCGACACTCTTGCGAGGTCGCTGCCGAGGCGGTCTGTAAGGTAAGCTTATGAAGATTATAAGTAGACAGAACTATGTGGAAATCTATACAGATTTCCATTTATCAAATGACATTCCTCAAAAAAATATACATTTTTATTAGATTAACATTTTTTAGTATGGTATATTATTTAACTATTGGTATAATGGTTAACATTTAAGATAGAGACTTTGGACTTTCATTTAAATTTAAATATTTTTTAAATATATATATATTGAAAATTATTGAAAGTGCATATACATAAAATTTCTCTATCTTTTATCTTATCTGACTTCAGAAGTATTTTCTTGTTCTTAGTGAAAGGCGATGCACAAATTCATCCATAAATAGTGAAAGGCGTCGTTACTGGGGAGGCTCTGAGCCACGGACATCGGTAACCTCTCAAATATCCCAAATTCAGGTATGTTTATTTTTTATTATTATTTACACAATTTCAACATTTTAGAGGGTTTTCATAAGTATAAGTTGATGTCCTGGTTCTCCCAATAGGTAATAGAATTAGTTTTGTATATTTTGGAATTATAGGAAAAATTATAATTTTATCAGAACTATCGACGCGAAACCAGCCAACCCAAAGCGGGGGTCGTCATCACATCATTCCGTCAGTCACACAGAAGGTATAAATCAATTTAAAAGGATATAAAAACATATTTTCTAAAAACAAACGCATAACAGGACCTCATTTATAAGTGTTGTAGCATGTAATATATTTTATCTTTGATCTAAAAAGAATCATTCTTTGATCAGTTAATTTTCTGCACGGTGGTCCATTTCATTATAAATTCTTGAACATCTGAACATGCTATCGACTCTTTCAACTTCATTTATACTAATACTGTTACAATATAGATTTAAAATTTTGTGAATTGGCTATAGATTTTGTATGATATTTATTTATGACCATTCGTTTAACAGCTTTGGAAAAGACCTGTTTTGGTGAGTAGGTAGAGGAGGTAAACGTAGACAAGACTAGTAGACTTGAATAGAGAAACCTTAAAAAGACTGCTTAACCTAGATGATTTTACAATTTTATCCTATTGTACAATTTTTTTTCTAATCGCATTTGGAATGTAGACCTGAATGAATATGACAACAAAATCAAATAAAAATCTGGAATTGTGTTCCCTAATCCACTGAAGGACTTTATATGATCCAAATAATATTGTCCAAATTGTCCATAAACATCAGAAACCAAACCGTAACCTTTTTATTTAAAATAAAACTTACTAATTACCTATTACTTAAATGTATACAACTAACCGTTTTAATTCTAAATATTAATTATTACCTTAGAGACAATATTATATTAATGGCTTGCTATAGATGACAGTAGTAGTGATTTTTTTAGTGTATGTAGAAACGCCACGCTTCGAGTAGAAAGAAAGGCAAATACGCATAGAATGACGCGTAAGAATAATACAAGACACCAGTAAATATAGATATTAGTCACACATTTTTAATATTTTTAGCGAAAGTATAACAGAAAGAAATCAAAATTCTTAATCTAATTACACAAAAAGTATATGAGTTACTTTAAAAATCTCTATAATGTCTTATTTCCTTTTACTTTCTATTTTAACTTCTTTTTATCTAATTCCTTAGTTGTATCTGATCTTATCGCATGTTTAGCGTTTTCCTATGTCGTCTTCACATTACTTTCTATATCTATACTTTCACACTGCATCTTATTCAGGTGTTATTTCTTTTGATTTTTTTATACTTATAGGTAAGAATTTCTCGTCTGTATCAAAAATATTCAAATTTTCAAGTATGTAAACCTACACAATTGTCTGTTATATAGGAGCAGTACATCCACAGCAGCTGCTGCATTCGCAGTAGCTACATCTGCATCATCGAACCCACGATCTCCTCCGGCTTCTTCACCGCCAAAAGATAGGCGGGACTCGGTGATATCAACCGCTGCCACAATGAGAGTGCTGAATGTTTTAAGGTACTGAATTTGATCTTTACTGTGGTAATTATAACTACTTATACTATCATTTATATCCGAATTAACATTCACTAATAGTAAGGTTTAGAACTGCTTAAGCATATTTTCGATGCCGTTAGCAAATATTTGTTTATAAATAATCATTTTCATGTTCATTTCGTCTATTTATCGTCTCGGTTTGGCTGGTTAAAGCCCAATGTCCTGTTAATAGACAAAACTATCTTTACCCCAGATTCTTTCTATCAGAGTGTGAGTAAACATATGAAGACATAGTATTATCTTATTTATTTAACAATTTATTATAATAACAATAACAAGTGATGTTTTCCAGGCAACAATTACCATAAAAACACAAGAACATTGATGTTTAAATTACTTTAAAAAATCTCTTATAGAATAAAGAGATTTTGAAATAAGTATATAAATATATGATCATTCAATTTCGTAAATGTGTATTTCTTGGAAAACTGTAAATTCTCCACACAGGCATTGGGTGTCCAAACATTCATCGGACTTCTGGTCGGATGACCGCCTCAGGGGGCTTACTATGGACTTCTTAAAGGAAATTGAATCGAGTCCAGGCTTGTTACCTGTGGAGCACAAATCTGCAGCGCAGTTAGTGCGTTTGTTGGAGAGAGCACCGGACACTAATATAGATTTAAAGGCCTTGTTTGTACCGCCAAGAGTAAGTTAAGATGTTTATTTCTCAATAGTATCTTTAGTTTTTGCGATGTATTTATGGTGTTTTATATCTTGTTATCTCAATAAATTATGAATGATAATTCACACTTAGGGTTATAATTTATAATTTAGTTTCGAGGGTATTTTGGTCAATTTAACAATGTGCAGTAATATTTTCCGGTACCTAACACTAAATTCACATTAGGTGCAATCCATGACGAGCCTCTACAGAACAAAATAAATGTTGCTTAATGTTAAATTCAAACGTTTCATCATTTTCAGATACCAACAAAAGAAAGTGTGGAGACTTTATCAGCTCTTGAAATCGCCGAGCAGATGACGTACTTGGACTATCAAATATTTAGTGCCATACATAGCGAGTAAGTTATATTTTAAAATTATAATACATATTAACGTTAAAAAAAAACTAAAATAATGTAAACGTGATTCATATATAAAAAAAAATAAAAAAATCTGATTAAGCTTAGGTACTCTTATATGAAGTAATGGAAATTAAACAAACAATTGAAATAATGAACTCATTGTCGACGTCAGAAGTACGGACGAAAAAATGTTGAGTACTCATAATAAAATCAATCTCTTCCATGTTAATAATTTTCTACAAAATTCACTACTTCATATGATTCGTGTTTTTTCTACAATACGTGACACTGTTAGATTATTTTGCGACTATCATCGCAAAGTCAAACCAATTTATTTCAAATAAAATATCGCTATTAAATAGTACGTCAAGTCCAAAACTTTGCGTATGTAACAGCTTCTTAATATAAGAAAGGCAAAATAAATAAATTATAAATGATATGAATATCCATGTTAAAGTGTTTTGCATAGAGAGTTCCTGGGGCAGGCGTGGACGAAGGCGGACAAGGCGGAGCGCGCGCCTCACATACTGATGATGACGGCGCACTTCAATCATATCTCAAATCTAGTTATATCTGAGATATTGAAGAAATATACTTTGAATGGTATGATTTTACTACATTGATTTCTTTAGCTTTACGTTGTACCCCGTAAATAGCAGAGTAGGCAGAGGGAACCTGAGAATCTAATGTTAAGGTATTCCATTCTCGTACTTCCGTTCCCACTCTCCGTCGAATTCTGGCGGTAATACGTGTTGAGTGGTGGACATGCACAACGCCGCGCTTTATTTCGTTATCAGAGCGAGGAAAGAAAAATATAAAAGGTTTCATTTCTTCGAGTGGGAGTGAAACCCACAACCTGCCTCGTTTACAGTCGCACACTTGGGCCCCTGCGCCAAGACGGTACTCTTCATGTTCTTAATATTTAGCATATAATAGCTCTTTAGATTGAATTTCTGGTATTGCCCCAGGATATGGCATACTCAACACCATTTGTGTTCAGCTGCCCAACCCAGTAATCCACTAAGTCTTCAAAATGAGATAAATCAGAAATTATATATTTTAGCAGGTGTTATGTTGTTACTGTTAACCAATACCTTGATGAAGATATTGTGGTAGATATTGTTCTAGAAAATATTTTAAATACTCGTAGGTTCTACGATCATAATGATGTTACAGGTATCGAAAGTGATATTTACTCACATAATTATATAATTTCAAGATTTCGTATAATTGCAGGTCGCGTGGCGGCCATAGAGAAGTGGGCGGCGGTCGCTGACATAGCGCGGTGCTTGCACAACTTCAACGGCGTGCTCCAAGTGTGCGCCGCGCTGTCCAACACCTCCGTCTACCGCCTTAAGAAGACTTGGGAGAAAGTGTCTAAGACGGTAAATATATTTTGTTCATATGCATTGTTGTAGACCTACATTAAGCTTGTTAATTAGGTATCCCGCACACAGCAGGGTAGGCAGAGAGAACCTAGTGTTAGGACACTCCGTTCCCCACGTTCTGCCGAATTCTGGAGGCATTGCGTGTTGAGTGGAAGCGAAGAAATGGAAATATAAATTTAAGTAAATATTTCATGTCCTCGTGTGGGGATCGAATCCACAACCAGTCGGTTTTACAGTTACACTTTGTGTCGCTGCGCCACGACTGGCCTCCAATTAGGTATATAATTTAAAATACGTTATAGATGGAATAGTCTATTAGAAGAAGCGATGTGGTAAAAGTTTAAGTTGTTCTGATGTTTCAAATAGGTATCTAAAGTTATGTTAAATATCATTTTATCAACTCAAATTGACTATTGGAGTCGTTGAGACGTGGCGCAGGAGCACAAGTGTGCGACTGTAAAAGTGAAAGTTTTAGGTTAAATTCCCACTCGAGGCAGTGAAATATTTAATATTTTCATTACTTCGCTCTAAAAACCAGGCAAAGCGCGACGTTGAGTTCTGCTACTCAACACACAATGCAATGTAGAATTCGGGAACGAAGGAAGGTGGAAAGTGTCTTAATGTGAGCGGAACTGTTAACACTAGGTTACTAGGTTCCCTATGCCTACCCTACTGTGTGCAGGATACTGAGTTGAGCTAAAAAAAATTTATCTTATTTATTATATTACAGAGTAAACAAACCATTGAAAAGATGCAGACACTCACATCGTCCGAGTGCAGATTTCGAGTTCTACGAGACGCCTTGCATCGGTAAGTATTTTTTCTTATTATCTTTTGTGATAAAGAGCGATAGCAATTTGTCTTAAGAGTGAAATTATTTAAAGAACAATATTTTCAAGAGTTATTTGCGTATTCATAAATGAAATTTCTATTTCTAAATTATATATTATGAAACATTATTAGAACTGTATCTTAAGCGTTTTGTGCAAATCATAATTTCAATTTAATTAATATGCTGAAGAGAAACTCTAAGGAAAATATTAAATTGCTTTCTTTTGTAAATACTGTTATAGTATTATGAAAAATTTTTAAACAGGTGCGATCCTCCTTGCATCCCTTACTTAGGCATGTATTTGTCGGACCTGTCCTTCATAGAAGAAGGCACTTCGAATCATACACCAGATGGACTTCTCAATTTCTCCAAGATGAGGATGGTGAGTAATATTTATTAAACACACATAACTCATATTTTTTTATAGTAACAAGTGTAAAAATATTTTTTTAGATAGCGCACGTGATTCGAGAGATTAGGAACTTCCAGCAAACTCCATACAAGATTGATCATATTCCTAAGGTAAATGTTTGTTAATAGCATGACGGCAAAAAATAGTGCTGCATTTTGCTTAATACGTTCAAATTACTTTAAATGGGAACCGAACTCAAAATCAGAGTCTTGGTCGCTATGAATTACTATGTATGAACGTCATCTCTATCGGATCCCTTGATCCCGCGACAGGTGTGTGACTTCCTGCTGGACCGGTCGCTGGTGATCCCCGAGGAGCGCCAGTACACGCTGTCGCTGGAGCTGGAGCCGCGCGCGTCGAGGGGCTCCACGGGCGCGGCGGTCCTGCACACGCCCGCGTCGCCCGCCTCGCCCGCCGCGCAGCGCCGCCGCCGCGCCTCGCTCGCCGCGCTGGCGCCCCTCGCGCCGCTCCGCGCCGATCGGTAAGCTGTACCACACTGCTGCACAGCAACGACATCTCTACCCATCCTCGTGCCATTTAGGTAGTCATTCTTCTCTTGATGTTTAAAATATCCTGATTCGTTGTTATAGTAATTTATTTATGTCAGATAGTTCATTAGTGTCAATTTGTATGAATGCATTTGCACAGCGACCTCATAGTAGTGTGGGGTCGCCACATAACAAAACACTTAAAATTGGATGAAAAGGCCAAAGAAAATAATTATATTGTAGGTTTAGTTTAAATTAATTTTGTTCGTTTTCAAAAAAATAATATCGAGATACAAACATATACTTAAATATAATAATTATGAAATTACAAAATTATATTTGTTTGTATTTATGTTTTTTTTATTTCCAAAAAAAAACGTACAGTATTATTTCAAAGAGTATTATTATATTAATTATTTTTAAACAAAATAAGAGATTTATAAATGAAATTATTGAAAAAAAATAAAAATATTATACACTGTTACTTATATAAAGTAAGTGTTATTAATAAAATGCTTCTTAATGACATCAGCAACTATTTTATCTTTATTAAAATCAAAATATTGTCTATGCTTCACATCTTTGCTCAATGTCAATTTATGAACAATTATGAACTTAATAGACTTTCTATCGTTAATAATTTCTTCGAGAAGTATTAAAATAAAAATAATAGAATAAATATTATGGAATATTTCATATTAATACGAAGTAATGGTACCTTCGGCTATTTGGGTATTTGAGAATAGAGTATAAGAAAAGGAGGTCATCATTTCGGTTTCCTTTTATGCAACCTGAACCTGAGCCTGAACGGGCCTACCATTGGACCCACATTATCTCACTAAGCTAAATCTGCAACGTAATACAATTCTGCCATATATCTTGAATATTTAATGCAAATGTTATTCATGTATATAATATAATAGAAACTTATTTTCATAAATTAATCTATCATAATATACATACCTCTGAGTATATTTCTTTAAGAAATTATTTTTATTTTAGTATTTTACAATAGTGACACTACAATGTGTTTTATTTTGACATCTAAAACGGTACAGATAATAGAATAATAATGCAAAATATGAGACTAACAATTGATGATTTTAATTTTTATTGTTTTTGTACAAACACAGTATGCAGAAATAATAAAATAGAACATACATATCAACGGAAAATATGATAAAATATTAGAATAATTTAAAAACACTTATATACAATATGTAATTAATTAGTAATTTATTAATAGATGACTATATGATTTTTTCTGAATTAAATTTAAAAAATGTTATAGAATCAATTTTATCAACTTAACTTAATTAGTTTTTAATGAAGATTAAATAAATAAATCAAATGTTTTTTTTTTAAACTGTATTATTAGATTAGTTAATTATTTTATGTCATCTATTTAAAATTAATGTATAATAGTAATAAGTAAATGTATTATTACTTGTCGTCGAAATTTTACATAGTATCTATAAGTAGATATATAGATATTCACAATATTAAAGTATTGTCGAATGAAATAAAACTATTTTTACTCAAACAGATACTAGAAAAATAATCATTTTCTTTAAGCATTAAATTTATAGATGAGTATTAGACTCAGAAAGAAACAATATATTACTTAATTTGAATTTTTATTATAATATTGAGATTTATATTTATTGAGCCTAAATATATTCTATATAATAATATTATTTTAATATCTTTTAAATTACCATTGTGCCAAACTTCACCAAAATCTCCTCAGCAGCTTCGTAAGAAATCCATAAAACTCAAAGCATTGCCATTTTTTCCTAAAAAAATAGTTTTATTTCAATATAGGTATTTCTCAACTATACTTATTTAAAGTAACCTAAAGTGATTTCAAGTGAGAGTAAACGTCTAAGTCTTTTCTACGTCCTTTTCTAAGTCGTTTAATGTTAGTGTTATTGTTGATAGGAGTCTATACACAAATGTTTGTAGTTTAGAAATAATCACTTATTGATTATATGAAAAATTCCATTGCAATCGTAATTAAACATGTTTTCATATGTATTTAACTCACCAAAAATTTAAACGTAGCTTGATGAGAACGTCAGTGGTCAGAGCGCTTGGTCGGTTTCCAGGAGGCGCAGGTTCGAGTCCCGCTACGTTAAAAATTTTATACGTTTCCTAAATAAGTATTTTCCTTTCCTAAGTGTAGAATAACACTTTAAAAAATTTTAAAAATATGCATTTTAAAGTTTGTCGGGATCATTTTTTTTTGTTAAAAGTGAGATTAAAAAGGAAATCTCCTTCGTTTGTTCGTCTACTATCACACTGGAATCGCTGAAAAAAATACGGAACTGCAACTTTTTGTTAAGTAGTACTTTTTTTTTATTTCTTAAAAAGTTCCCATTTTTCAACTTAACGTTTGAACACTGTACAATAGTTCGCTTTTCTTTATAAACTTGGTTAAAAATAGTCATGTATCTATTTTATTTTTATTTTCTCACTCTGGTAACGAGATAAAGCGTGAGGAATGGAAGTTAATGGGAACAGAGTGTTACAATAGCTTCCTAGGTTCCCGCTGCCCACTCTGCTATATGGACAGCATACAACTTGAAACTATGAAAAAAAATACAATGTTATATAAATTAAAAGTTTATTTAATCGTACTATTACATATTGAGGAAACAAAACATTAACTACCAAATATAATTGAATCTACTGAACCGAACTATAAAGTACAATAGAGTTACTTTAGAGTTCGGAAGTTTATTGTTTAATTACGATTGCTCCTCCTTCAATCCAAGTTAATGTTGTTCAAATATTGTGGATAAAATTATTATATAATTCAAAATCATGTTTTAGAAATATGTCTATGTATAAAAATATAGAGTTAAATATATTATGATGAGGCTGTGAATGACACGCAGACTAACACACAATGTAAAATAGAAATAGAAAGTTTTAAATATTTCCCCGGTTATTAAGAAAATATTTTTAGCTAAGCAAAATCACGTAATGGGGACGTTGGGGTTACTTGGACGGCATTCTTGTTGTTCTCAATAAACATTTGAGGCAAAATAAGCTCAGTGATTTGTTTGATATTAACGTTTGGACGTTACGTCTCAACTCAAGTTTCTTGATTTTGCATCATTGATTTGCAATGATGCTACAATGCCCCCATTATGTCAACGTCCCCATTATATCAACGCATTAATCTTGTGATAATATCAACAAGCCACTGATGTAGAATTTTATTCTATTTAAAATAGATCTTACTCATGTTGAAATTTTAGATAAAATTGAAAAAATATTATAAGCTCAAAATTCTAGTAGTTTTGCCCTAAACATCTGGTTGTATCGAGGGTTGACGTGCGTTGTTCATAATATATATACTTACATGTTACTCCTTACTTGTTATAGATGTAAGAGAATGCGGTTGTTTCGTATCGATTAGCTAATACCACTGACGTTGCTACTGGCTATATCGAAAAAATATATTTCAATAATCAAATTAGACATTCAACTTTAGACTTAACTAATCGAAACTTAACTAAATTCAACCCAACACAGTTGAATTTATTTTGTTTTAGTCAACTATTTTAGTGGGAATCAGTGGCGTTAACTAAATGGCGATATATTTCGATTATAATATTATTCTTCTTGTAAAAGCACAATTTTAAGGTATTATATATGTACACGAAAGGCTGTCTCGATTGTTTATGTACTATGCTCAACTTTTTATGGTAACCTAGATACCTAAGTCTGTAAATATATAAACATTTTCAGTTTGTTGAAATGTTTTCCCTTCCTTTTTCATATACCTACTTGTTATATACATATATTTTTCTTATACACATTCCACGTTTAAAGCAATTGCACTTTAATTAAGTACTTCTAATAGAATAATATTATTATTATTTATTTATTAATGTTAGAAGATTTTATTGATAAAATATCAAGACAAAATATTAGTATTACAGTAACTAAGTAACTTTGTATTTAATTTTATAGGCATATTATTATTATTATTATTATGATCAAACATCTAATTTGAACCTGTGAATGTTGTATTATTAGATAGTGGTGGTTGTTACGCTTAAGTACATATATGTACATTATACATATTATATAAAAAACAATTGAAACGCTTGAAGCCCTTATGAACAATTCTTATGAATATAAAAAAAAAAACAAGTTATACGTAAGCTAAGTGTGTCCTCGTCTACCTCTTCGCTTTATTCTTAATGACATTTTACTCTTATGCTATAGCTCCTTCGTTTGAATGTTATGAAAATGAATACGTTTTTTGAATGCTAGTGCCTAGTATGTACAGTTTTTTTTTAAATGGAAGTATAAAAGGTAAAGGTGGGTTTAATAATCTACACAATGTTATATGAAAACCGTTTCAAAAATATTTGATTCTGTTGAGGCCAGTTGTGGCGCATGGATACGACTGACGCCAAACATGCGACTGTAAGGGCGACACGACAGGTTCTGGGTTCGATTCCTACCTGAGGAAATGCAATATTTAATATTTTCTTTTTCCGCGCTGACAACAAGGCAAAGCGACACGTTGAGATCCTGTGCCACCAGAATTTGGCGGAAAGTAGGGAACGGAAGTGTCTTATGGAAACGTAGAATCTTAACGTTATGTTCCCTATGCCTTCCCTGCTATGGGCAGGATACCGTGGTGAAGCTAAAAAAATAATTTTATGGAATATTAATCACATATTATGCTTAATAAAAGAAAACGAATTGCCGATATGAAATGGTTAAATCTAGGATCCAAAAGACGTATTCTCTTATATATTTATATAGATATTTATTAAAATGTTGTAACTAACTCAGTGTTTGGTAAAACGTTAATTGTAATATTGTAGTGTGAAATAAAGAGTATTTTTTCAAAGTAGTTTATATTTTTTAGTATTTAATACTTATATTTTTGTAGTTTCTTTCTATCATAATTTGTTTATTTTTTGTTGAATATAGATTATAAATATATTATAATATAAATAGATTCTTTTTTAATTTTAGAGCTTATTGAAACTGAGCAAAGGCATATTTTAAGACAAATAAAATATCATTTATTAATAATTAATAAACTAAAACGGGCAATAAAAATAAAAATCTAATTATATTTTCAATAAACTATAATGTTAGGATGAATGTATACTTTTTCCTATTATGTAAGAATGATTTAAAAAAAAGAAATATTTATATAATTTATTTTTACTGTCAAAATATAAGTGAATCTTATTTGAAATTATTGACCTTAAAATATATTAATATTATTTGCTTAGCTTCTAGAATCTCTTGCGGAGTTTCTATAAGGACTGTATCATACTCAAATATGATTGAAAAAAAAAAAACTAAATTAAAATACAATAAAATACTGTTTATTCATTTTAATTTCCAAAATACAACACAGTTCGGTTTATTTTAGAAAATTATTATATAAAATATAGTTTTATATTAATACTTGAGTGTGATACAATGGCGACTGTTGTTGGAAGTTTGACTTATATTGTTGTAATTTCATGAACCTAAATAAAGTTGTCATTGTAAAAAGTTTTTGGTGAGCTTTCTTTAGTCAAACCCAATGAAAGCGTAGTTGAGAGGAAGGAAGGAGGGATGTGGATTCAAATTCAACTTAAATGGATATGTGTAAAATAATAAAATTTAGTATTTTACTTAGTTTAGTTAAATTGTGTTGCCAGTTATCGCAATTCTCATCGTGTATAAATTACGAAGAATAAATAAATGTTATTATTTTCTTCCAAATCAGTATTTATCGTGTCCTCTTTTATATATATATATGTTTGTGGTTAACTTTTATATAAATTGTGTCGTGATTTACTATTCGTGTTCACAGTAGACTTTTTATTCATCTCCATCAACACTACAGTCGTATAAATGATATATAGATTCTCGTTTTCAGTTAGATCCTGTGCCACTCACTAGGGCCCTACGTTATGTTAAATAATTTTATAAAAAGTAACCTATAATGTTAAGATAAAAAAAGAACCATTTTACCTGTACTCCTAAACCTTCATGTGTCATGTTTGAAAAGAAAATAACAATTTAAAGATTAGAAAAGTAATGCTCTAAAGCCACGTAATATAATTACGATAGTGTACAATGTAAACATGAGTGGCGTCAGTATGTTTGTTGTCTGTTATACGACTGTTTGTTTATTTACCCTAGTTCAAACTAAACCTAGAGCTATTTTGCCGTTTTATATGTATTAAATAATAATAATAATAATGAGTTTTTGTTTGGTTTCACGCACAGAACCTGGGAACCTAGTGTTAAGATACATACCTAGTTTCCGATTAAGACACATCCGTTGTTTATTTTCCGCCGAGTTGTGAGGCATTGCGAGTTGAGTGGCGAAACTCAACGCCGCGCTTTGCCTCATTACTAGAACGAGGAAATAAAAATAAAAAATATTTAATTCCCTCCAAATGGAAATCGAGCCCACAACCGTCGCGCTCCTCGCTCAGGACCATTGAAAGGCTAATTGGTCTAAACGCTATTTTTACGATATTGAGTTATGTACATATTTGGAATCAGCGGATATTTTTGCGTCTTTTGAATTTGGTTTCATGAGAGTCGTGGAGTCGTGGCGCAGGGGTAGAAAGTGTGACTGAAAATGCGTCTGGTTATGGTTTGATCCCCACTAGGTGTCGAGGCAAAAGGCGACGTTGAGATCCCCCACTCAACACGCAATGCCTTCAGAATTCGTGGCTACTCTGCTGTGTGCGGGATACAGCATGAAGCTTCATAATGATCTAAGCACTTTTTTGGCGCTTGGAACCTACATCTACTTTGCCCACATTTATAAGTCTATTGTATCAATTGACATAAAATTCTGATTGATAGCTCGATTTTATAGAAAGCTCATTTTTTTATTAGCTTGTCGCTTAGTGGATTTTCAAGACACTATTTTTAGCGTGGTTACGTTGACTCATTTATGCTCATCAAAAAATATGAAATTTAAACGCTAAATCGCAAATACGACGGTTGTGGGTTCGATTCCCACTCAGAGGAATCAAATATTTAATATTTTCGTTTCGTTTTCGGTAACGAGGTAAAGCTAGTGCTGCTACATAACTTACAATGCTTTGAGCATTCGTAGGAAACGGCAGGCCATATGCGGGATACAGCGTGATCTTAAAAAAAATTAATGAAAAATGTTCTATAAATTAACTAGTTCAATATCAAGTCGAAGTATATCTGTTCATATTATAGGTTTTAATAGTTTTGTTTGGTAATTTTGTCAGAAATCTTAACCCTTTATGCTTAGCAGAGTAATCAGAAAGAACAGCGTAAAACGCTAGGATCTCTTAATTTATTAATAGTAGATTCGAATACCTTGCCGTGTGGTGTCGGCTTTAAATAGCACCATCGTGTCTCGGGTGCCGTAAGAGACGACAGCGTCAGGCAACAGCTAAACCAACTGTGATGTCCAGCCCTCTTGACAACTCAAAAACAAATATTCATATAATCATGCAAATAAATAAAAAATATATGGTCTAAATTTGATCTATGTCCATCTCAAATTGTCGGTAAATTGAAACTTTAAACTCTCAGGTATAAAGTTCACAAAATGTCGTTTAGACCAAATAATCTTACACCCGTCGATATATGTCATCTAGCTAAGGTCTTCTTACATTTGATTATTTTATTACCGAGTGAACAATGCATAAAAGTTCAGAAAATTTAACTTCAGGGCGGCCACGGCTCGTTAAATGTACTGTACGCACTTCCATTGTTCACTATGTGATGTATGCCGATGCAGAAACTAGTAGCTAAAATTACTATATAATTTTTGAGCTTTTAGTATTCTAATATAAATTTGCCTATTCACGACGTTTTGAGCTTAGCAGTACAGTAGACGAGAGAAAACGTGAATACTTCGTGTATTATTCAGTGATCAAATTCGTTATATCGGAAACGTTTTATTTGTTTTTTTAAATTTTAAAAATAACATGTTATCTAGAGCAATTACTACTATAATTTAATACTTATTTAGAAAACATATTTTTCTTTCCTAAGTGTGGAATGATACTTTAAAAAATGTTAAAAACACATATAATTTAACTAGTTGAATTGAATCTAATCGAATTAATGATTAAATTTAATGTATCTTGGTAGAGATATGGGTCTGGTTTTTTGCCGTGTGATCCCGGCCTAGAATAGGATCATCCTGTTACTGGTGGTGTCGTAA
>DWAO01001176.1:0-20190 GCA_018230605.1 Heliconius congener
CGCTGGTAAGATTCCTGGCTAAAGAATGACATTCGAAACGTCTGGGTTATATGACAGTTAATAAAAATATATATTTTTAAAGTAGTATTATATAATATTTTATACAACAAAGTAAACAAAATTGAATTTTTAGTGGAGATCCTTCAGGAATCATAACAGTTTAAATCGTAAGTGAGAATAATATGAAGTTAAATTTTCTTAAATTAATTACAGTCGAGATTATTTTTTTATAGTATTTACGTATATGCATATTATAATAGTGAGCATATTATTACCAAATAAATTAACTTAAATATACTAACAATACAAGTACAGTTCGCGAGGTATAAGTTGAGCTTTTTATTTGTGTGAGTGATTGATTGATTACTAAGAGTATAGTAAAAAAACATTAGTTTATTTTTATTACAAAAAATTCAAACAGATCAATTCTTCTACACCGACATCGCTAATCTTAACTCTTGTATGTGTTGCTTGTGTTAACAATGAATCGTTGCATTATAGCACCAACAACACCGTTGTGATACGCAACCTTATTCTTCCTTCCTTCCCTTACTGCGTCGTCACATATATTTTTTCATTCTAGTACAGTGATAGTGCTACTTTTATCGTTTACTTTAATTAATTAAACACAAAAATAAATTAATAAAAAAAAATATATAGAAATAATAATCTGATGTGCCGACGTCACACCTATAGCATAATATGAACACTCACTTTATTAAAACCTTACACTTAGCCTACTTAACTTTACACCTTATCTTATACATCACAAACTGTACACATATAAATGTCAATAAATGTATTCAAATGTATATGATACATAAATTATATTTTTTTTAGTACTTACGATTTGTCTATTATGAATATCATCATGAGCAACGTTATAATATTTCTCATTTTCATCTATTGATCTTTTTAACATTTTATTTTTTGTTAAATCATCAGATCTTGATTTTTTAATACAAGAACTGATACTAGATTTTTTAAATAGAGAGAATGTATCTTCGTTTAAGTTTGACGGGGACATTTTTGTACTAGATTCCTGTACACCAATGTATTCTTCAATTGCATATGTCTCTTTTTGATCTTTCTGTTCATTTAAAGTGTTATATATATTTTTAAATTCCTCTGATTTTGTCATTCTACTGTGAACACTCTTAATAGGAGTATTTAATTCAGAGACTGTATCTTGTCTAATTTTTGAAGTTGCCGTACTGCTAACGTCATTAATATCATTCTCAGTTTTATTACTTTTAGTAAGAAGTTTTGTAGTTTTTTTTTTGTCTAAGTATACATCTTGTGCAGTTGGTTTGCCGTCAATATCTTTCTTATATTCATCAAATTTATCGATATTTGTAGATATATTACTGTGATTATTGTTGAAATCTTTTGAAAAGGTAGCAGATGAGGTTTCAGAATGTTGACTATCCTTGGTGATTGATAACATCTCTGCTACCTGTATATCACTAATAATTTCAGTATTACTCATTGTTCGTAAAGATAATTTTGGAGACTGTTGTATTTTATTTATTTTCACAATTACGTCATTACCTACATATTCGATATTTTTATTCTGTATAAGCATCATGTTTTCGTTTTTAGATTTTTCCAAGTGTTTTTCTTTCGGTGAGGATACTGTTTTACTTATAGCATTTTCAATTTCAACTTTATTCGCATTTTCATCTCTTAGTTTTACTTGAGTTTCTGATATATTAGCCACTATATCTAATGAAGAACTGAATTGATTTATATCTATATTGTTTTTTTCCGAATGCATAACTTTTCTTTTAGCATCAACTTCATCAGATTTTTTTGTAGAAATATCGGATTCATACCCCAACTTCAAATTTCTTACCAATAAATCTGTAACATAAGACGATATACTACTTAAAGTAACTATATTTGGACTTTAAAAGCTAAATCAATAGGCTGAATCAATATAATCCGATGGCCAGTATAATTTTTATTAATGTAACAAAAATATTAAATTAATTTTGTACCTTTTGATGTATTGCTTATGTCTAGACCGCGATTACTATGACTGTCATCTTGCAATTCTCGCACATATTTATTTTCTTTTTTAACATTATATTTATTAATAGGCTTGTCTGATGGTTCTTTGATAGTAATTGATAATGGTTCAATCTCGCTTTTTTCAGTGATAATAATCGTTTTGATTAAGTTATCTATTATTTCTTTTGCTTCGATTTTCGATATGGAGTCATTTTTTTTACATTGGTGTTCATAGCTTGTGTGTAGTTTGTTATTTATAATTGTAGATTCCTTTTTATCTGTAGTAGTGCTTTCGCCGATTATTTGTTCATTAGATTTGTGATTTTTAAGTAAATTTTCGTTAGTAAGTTTTGATTCTTTCATGTTTATTTCATTTAAATTTAAAAGTGAAATATCAACTACTGATGTAGTAATTTCATCTTGAGTTTCTAAGCTTACTTTACGGTCAATATATTTCTTATTTTGATTTTCTTCATATTTTTTTTTAATGTTTGTTTTTGTTGGTGGCATATAATATAATTCTGTAAACTCGTTGTCCTTTTGCAGCCTTGTATTGTTACTTATTTGTTCAAAACTGGTATTTTGACTTTCTTCGTATTTTTTTGTTTTACTGATTGATATGTCCTGTGGATAAGTAATCAGAGAATCGGAAATTAGACTATCACGATTTTTTTTGCTAATTTGAGGGTCGAATATTGAATCATCTAATGATTTTTTTTTAGTATTCTCCGTACTGGTATTCGAAATATCGCTGTTTAATTGTTTAGTATTAGAAGATATAGATGTTGGCTTATAAGCATATTTTTCTTTATGAAACGGCGAATCTAGACTAGGAGATATAGAAGTTGGCTTATAAGCATATTTTTCTTCATGAAACGGCGGATCTAGACATCCACCTATATTTAAAGTTATACATTATAATATCGATATAATTTAAAAAAGTACGATTACATATATCATTGACAAGTGATCAATTGACAAGTACCTGCTTTAGATTGACCAAAAAATGTTTTATGTGAATTTGTTGTATCACCAGTTGGTGTAATATTTTTTTTCAGAACAAATTTTTCCGTTACATTTAACGCCCAATCATTTATGTTTTTACTATATATATTATGCATTTCACTTGTATTGTGCGTTGCACTAGGCATATAAGGAACGTCGTCTATATCGTTTTGCATGAGGCAACCTGATTACCAAATAGATTTAATAACCGTGCTTCCATCATTATAATTGTCGTAAATCATATTAAATATTTAGCTCTCTTACCAGGTTTAAATATATTTAAAAAAAACTTTTCACGTTTTTTAGGAAGGATTTTATCACTATGAGGGTCCACAAAAAGATTAAATGACATAATAGTCTGATCACTGTTCACAACTCGGACATTTTTGGTGCGCTGTCTTATATTTAATTTTGGTACTGATATTATAGCTTGTTTTATTTTAGGTTCTTTTTTACTTCTAATTCTTATCTTGAAGTTAAGAGGAATATCTTCATTTGACGGTTTATTAAGAATGGTATTTTGAGCCACTGCTACAATTTCAAATGGTAAATTTTGAACACACTGCTCATTAAAAGTCTCGTCAGTAGGATGACTCTGCGTCATGTTTCTAAAATCATTTATTATGTTAATTGTTGAACTAATTAGTAGCTGAATACTATAATTAAGAAATCTACATGTTATACTAAACGTAAATCTTTCTGTTAATATGATTTCTGTGTTTAAAAAAATTGCATTATTTTTTTTTATTTAGTAAAAGTAGTCCTCGAGTAGTCTATCAATATAATCTAAAATCTAAAAAATCTAAAAAAATATTA
The DNA here is from genome assembly GCA_018230605.1 of Heliconius congener. Classification (NCBI taxonomy): domain Eukaryota; kingdom Metazoa; phylum Arthropoda; class Insecta; order Lepidoptera; family Nymphalidae; genus Heliconius; species Heliconius congener. The sequence continues at coordinate 3,835 of DWAO01001176.1, forward strand.
ATCTAATATGATAATAATACAATAAAAATACCTGAGTAATATTTTTTTTAAATTGCTACATATTATGTATACAGAAATCTACTATATGACCATTTGTAAACTACTTCCATTTACTACTTTTTTAGCTGAAATCAAAACTTAGAGCCAAAATTTCGAGACATTGCTTTTTTTGAGTTACGGAACTCATCTATACAGTTCAACTACAATCTGTCGTTATATTACTATAACTGATCGATTATAGTCCTTCGTCAGAAATCGATGAGGAATTCTTATCAAGCTGAACAGCTTTTGAAAAGACGGCATAATTTTTTTTTTAAAGTTTAGGTGAATTGTTATGGTTTTTTTATATGTCAATAAATAAATGCTCAGCACGCTTTTATTAAGGCGGCATTTCATTACATCTTTTGGTTTAGCTGGACTTTTATGCTTGTTTATCAGAAAGAGCCTATCAATTATTTCTAATAATATAGCTGGACCACTTTGATTGAAATTAAATGTAGCATAGATCATCGCTAGGCTTAATTAATTATTAATTATATAAATTAACAAAAAAGTTTCATTCAAACTCGTCTAGTAGTTCAAAAGATGTGCTTGTACAAAGTGCAACAGACATACAAATTCAAAAATCATAAATTCGTGTTAGAACGATTAATAGATTACTAATTTTATATTACACTAAATAATACTTTTTTAAAAATATTTATTCTTCAAATTCAGGCACACTTTTTTACCGTTTCGTTTTAGCATAAGTAGATAAAAAAAGTAGTATGTAATAAGCACATAAAATTAAAAACTTATTTTATTATAATTTTTATTTTATTATTCATCAAATATAATAGAATAAACCATGCGATTACTTTTACATGTATTTTTAAAATAATTATAGTTAGTCTCATTTGTCATATTCTCATTATTTTTAGATTCCTTTAACAAGTGATAGATACCTAAATTTGTACATTTATTTATAATATCATTCACAGTAACTTTTAGAGGATAAACGTAATTTTCCATATTTTTTTTAAAAAGGGCGATTCGTTCCTCCGGTAACAGTTTAGTGTTTATCTTAAGCGTTTTTTTAAAAATTAAATCATATTCGCAGTCTGTGTTAATGAACATTTGTTCATAATTTGGGTGCAAATCGAAATATTTTTGGGAAAAATGTTGTCTAAAAGATATAACATCATCTAATTTATTTTTAGGGTTTCTGTTATTTTCTAGGTTTTCCACGTTTGGTAAAATAAGTTTCAATATATTTCCATCCTGAATGCAGCTAGTAATTTGGTCATTACTTAGTGTTTCATAATTATTGTGTTGTATACTTTTATTTTTCGGAGTTGTATTATGTTTAATATTTTCTGTAAAAAAATAAAGAAATAAAAATAATATTTTTTTGTTTATAATTCAGAGTATCCTGACTAAATCCGCTTTCATTAAAGAACAAACATGTCTTAAAATGGTTCAAATTAGAATGAATGTATGGTCTATGTACAAAAATTACAGCAGAAATGAGATATTAATTATAATTATCATACTGGCAAGGTCGAAACGCAAACAAATAAAAAGTATAGTGAACTAAACTGATTATTATCATCGTAATATTGTCAAATGTGCTTATAAATATAAGAACTTTAATATTGTTGTTTAACTGTTTTTCTTTTGCAAATAAACATCTTTTTCTGATGTTCTCAGGTTCGTTCTGTTGTTGTAAAGAGTTACTTAAACTGCTTAAAACATGGGGAGGTATATTATAATGATTGTCATGTATAAGTAAGTACCTTTATTTTTCTCTTGTAGATTTAATGGTTTTATATCAACCATTGATGTTACTTTATTTAGTATATAATTGTCGCTTAATGTGTACAGAGGAACATTTGAATTAATGTTCTCTAAATTAAATAATGAAGAGGATGGCAACAGATCAACACAAGAATGGTATATTTTTAAACAGTCGACGTCTTGTTTTTTAATTATGATTTTATAAGTCATTGGTATAACATATTCGATTGATTGCTCTTCGGTTTTGAGTGCTAATTCATTTATATTTTTAATACATGTTACTTTTGGTACAATCTCAAGGCAATAGTTTGAGCTAAGTTTCATTAGAGGTGTAAATTTAATACGAATATAAGAGTTGTCCATTTATACATTAAAAAAAACTGAAAAAAAATATACAAATTATAAAAAAATGTACGTAGTGATTTCTACCATATATAGTACATTAATGTAATGTTGTTATTTACACTATGTACATTTTATTTATAATAATGTTATCTTAAGCTTGAATCAATATGAAGCAATCACATCTTACCTATAAGGCTCCTAATTGAGTAAAGTTCACAAAGAAAAACTGTTGTCAATACAAGAATTTAGATTAATTTGTTAAAATTTTTCTTCAAAAATTATTTTATTTGACGTGAATTTGACATAGATATCATTTCAAGCTGGTTTTTTTAAAAGAAAATGTATTCTATAAGTTATTACAGGTTTAATTAAATTATACACACCAATTAAATTATACACACCAAATTGTTCTTTTTTTGTTAATTGAAATAAATATTAAATAATATTAATTAGCACTAAATAAATAAGTATTAATTGTCATAGGTTTCGTTTCCCTAACAGTGAAACCTCACAATTCTGAATTATTATACTATGGGTTTTTTATCAATTCGACTAAATCCGACTAAAATTTAATCACAATCACACACGATAGAAGGAATAAAGGAGATGCGAATATGTATATGTTCGCTTTTTTATAAATAAATAAGAATAAAATAATAAAACTGCCATTTGATGAGTAATTTCATTTTATTTTCACAATTCGTACTACTATACATTACTTACATCAGCGTAATTTATTATATTTACAAATATACGATATGCCAGACATTATTATTGCCCCTGATAGGAAAAGAGTGATATATAACTTTAAGTTTTATTTTCTAATTTGTATGTTTTATACAGACTCTTAGTACTTTCGACGTTGCTTCTTTTTTATACGGTTTATTAAAAAAATCCTTCAAAGACAAAAAATAATGGCTTAAAGTGTTTGAAGAAAACGCTGTTAAATTTTAATTACAATAATACAAAAAAGTAATATGAATTTACGGGCTACATACGAGTGTGTATCTATATAGGGTAATGGTGAACCAGTAACCGACAAACACCAATGGTCAACACTTTTTTTACTTCCGAAAATAAGGATATAACAGTAATTTTTTTTAAATATGTATATACTAAACTAAATAAATACATATACATACATTGTATATATATACATTTAGTTTAGTGTATTCAAGATGACATTTAGCATAACATATTATTTCCCGCCATTTTATTTAAAGATGACAATTTGATGCGTACATAGAGCGAAAATATCTGCATTTTTAAGCTAATTGTAGGGTATTACTCATATTTTTTTTACTGTGACAGCTATTTGTTTTTTTATTATTATTTTATGATGTACTAAAGATATCTTTTACTAATTTTGTTATGAAACTAAAATAAATTGCGAGCGCTTCTTGAACTTTTATGAGAAAATTATATAAATAATAAATAAATTGTTGTCTATTACTGGATATAGAATAATGCAGCTTCACTGTCGATGACTTGAGAGTTTCTCAATTTTTTTGACTAATACAGATTTAAATCAATTCAAACATATTTTCCAGTTATATAAAAATATATTTTGCCACTTAAAAATGATTTATCATAATTATTGTTTAAAACTTTACAATTTTTTATATCCGTAATTAAAATATATTACTTCCTTGAGGTGTTGATTACTGGTGTCATTACACTACATGACATAAATATGTATTCAAATTAATGAAATGGTGATTTTCTAGTTTCAAATGAAAAATATTAGATCTAAGTACTTCGTGTAAGTGAATAATAGTCTCTTAAATCAAGTAGCAACTTTAGACTTTAGACAAAAAAGTTGTATACTGTTACTATTAATATAGGGTAAAGCAATAAACATTTATATATGGTTATGGAATGCAAGTAATGAAATATTTATTTCCTTTCTGGTAAACATAAAAATATCTTGTTAGTTTATATTGTTTTCATTGTAATTGGATATTTTAAAATGATAACTTTATGAAGTTGTTTGTTTTTTTTTTGGAATTGTTGTTCTTATTTACAATTTTATACATTGATTTATTTCACAATACACAACATTTATATGAAATAAAAATGAAAATCATTCTATACGAAATAATTGGAAAATTACAATATTATTTACAAAATAAAAAAATACAGTTTTCTGAGGTATTGAGTATTTACTGTAAAAAAGGTTTTGATCTTTCCTTTAATTTAAAGGGAAACTCAAGATTTTTTATTGTTGACTAGAATTTGAAATTCCATAATTGCATTTCTTGCAAAAAAGACAACTTCAACCGGATCCCATAATCGGATTGAAATGGATTAAATTAAAATGGTATCACATCGAAAGCATGAGCTTTCAAATAAAAAAGAATCATCACCCAGTCAAGAGGTCTACAATAATTTAAATAAGTAGGTTTTTTCCTGTTTTGAAAAAGTAAAAATAAAAAATATGTACTTAATTGTATCAATATATGTTATCTCATAAATATTTCTAATATTTACAAAATAATAAATTAAATTAAGTTATTAGACTAATTTCAATTAAAGTTATATTTATTCTTATTATACTACTTGGTCATACAACCATCACACACTACGACTAGAAGTTTGAGATCAATTGAAAGCCAATTCCTTTATTTTGCTATGTACGTATAATTTACACTTATAGTAAAACGGACTACTTATTTTTCTTGTAAAAATGTTTAAAAACACTGTATATGATTTATTGCTTGTTTTGCTTAAATGGAGCACCTTAATTAAGGATTTGCAATTAATATGTATGTGACGTTTTCCTGAGTTTTAATTCTTAAAATGTTTATAGCTAGCTTTATTTTTTATTATGATTGTTAATGACATGAAACTTATGTTATTTTTGATAAAAAAAAAAACAAAATATTAACATCGAAATGCTAAATACGAAAAAACATCAAAATTTCAAAAAATATACTTTTACATGAAAGTATTTTATTCCAGCGTAATATTAAGACTATATTTAATTTCAAACACATACTTGTCTAAGTGAATTTATATACAAAATTTTAAACTATTAAATAGCTCTAATAACATATTGCATACATGTCCCCCCTATCGTGCGATGCAACTTACGCGTACGAACCTAATCCTATTCAAATTTGTAACTTCCATCGTGCTCTGTTTTGCTAATCGCAAACTACCTAATCCCTTACATAATTCATTCACTCCAAAATATAATTTCACATAACCAATATTATTTTAAAACGTTACAAGACTTTATTTTGATCATTCATATTTTTATTGAACTCGTTTCTAATCTCCAATAGGCAACTGTAAAATAACAGTCTATAAAACAATTTTTTGAACGTAAATAATTAAAATATCTTCAAATTTCACCATAAATTTCAAAAGTGAGCATGAATTAGGTAGGAGTTACCTTACAACTAACCGTCAAATTGTCAATTCGATGCTACAAATCAGTAATAAATAATATATTTTTTATTTAACAACTATTGTTTTGTTATGACAACAGTTTTATATTAATAGGTATATCAATATTTTATTTAGTCCTATACAATCAAGAATGGTCTCATCAGAACCTTATTTATATGTATATAGTACCTTTACCTTAGTGTATAAAGTATTTTGAAATTTTAAATATTATAAGGAAAACAATTTTTTTTTATAAATTTGAGTGGAGATATTTTATTATTTTACAAAAGAGTAACATCGAAATCACAATTTGTTAACCAAACCATTACCTATAAAAAAAATACCACCCATTATTCTATGGAAGATTGCAAACAACAAAATATTATGTTTAAATAAATATAAATGAAAAATCTCTTTTATGTGTAACTGCGTTATTTATTCTAATAACTACTAAACTTTTTAAGTTCTTAACCTAATTCGTCATTAAATGACTTTGAATAATAATGATCATCTTACACGAAATCAAATGAATTATGTAGTTTTCGTAAAATAAAAATAAATGTCTTTTACAAAAAAGTTTGTGTTTTTAAAACTGTGAGAATTAATATTTTTATTTTTAATAAAGTTAAGTTTCATATTTACTCACAATTTTTTTCAAATATTATCAAGTTTTTGTGTAATCTATATGAATATTATATTACTATATTTTTTTCCAAGCTTACGTCATGTACTTGTACTTACGCGTAAATTTAGAGCGCAGTTTGAAAGTAATAAGTTAACAAAATATAATTAATTGTCGTTGTATACTCTGAATATGAAATAAAAGTGACTCGTAACATTTTGTCATTTAAAACTTAACTTTATTTATTCGGAATTTCGGTAGATATTGCGAAATAATACACGTAAATGTATCAATAATGCTGCTCAAAACACAAAATAATAAATAGCTTATATGTGTACCTTATAATATGTTTTAAGACCTCTGCAAAGTCGATATACTTATATATTACACTACGAAAATGACTAGATTCACTCATCCATTTGTAAGCCTTAATAGCTTATTTTATATGACTAGATATTTACACAGTAAAAAAATTACATAACATATTTATACAGTAATATATTATAAGAAATCACGAATGGCAGTTTCTTATTTATTACTAGTAAATAAGTAAATACCTACTAATTATAATTTATATTTAGTTGTTGTATTATTATATTTATATTTTTGTATATCACCTATATTATACCTAATTATATGTAAATGGAATGTTTTATTAATTTTATGGTTTGCTATAAAATTCAAATACAAAATTTAATCTTTATCATAAAATATTAGAATGTTATTTCATAAGTGCAGCGAAATTCAAATAATTAGTTTACTTATAATTCTCATCGATCCATCACGACGAATGGACGACGGAGATTGGTCTTGGTCGACTTTTATTTTTATTATCATTGTTTATAGTAATTAAAATTAATATACAAAAATTAATTAATTTGTAGCTAGCGTCTCTATGCATAAAAATATTTGTGAATTATATAATAATTATAATTATTAAATTAAGCTATTTACAACTATGAGCCTATATCCTATAGTACAAATTGGACCGTTAGAAAGTAATTTTGAAATTAAATTATTTTATATTTACATACATTCAAATTGTCGCTTTTATCGGTTATAAACGATATTTTTTAATTTATAAAACATTAAAGTTAAATTTATGGATTTTTAGATTGCGAATTCAAAAGAAATACTTGAACAAGATATAGGCACTTATTTAAATTAATTAGTACATATGTTTTTAATTTATGTAAATTAAGAACCGATTTCTCGTTAAAATGCTCTTCAAAAATCTTTTTGTATTTATTTAAAATATTGTAAAAAAAAATAAAAAATAATTAATTTTAATCTCATAATACCCGTGTCCGGATTTATTTTACAGTTTTAATTAGACACAAACGTCACTTGTATTTCAAAATTTTAACATAATAGTGTCGTCTTGCAAGATAGAGCCCTTCCCGCAAATATCTGACTGAAATGCGCCGATGGGCGTTGGCGTGGCTCAGGTGCACAACCCCGAGTTGTCGACAAGTGAACGGGCGAGGACGTCCGCAGCCGCTATGTCGCTTACTTTACCCTCGAAATGTCCCCTGACGTGGAACATAAATTCCGCTTTTCCGGCGAACTCCTGTCTACACATTAGACATAAGTGGTGCGCGTGTGTGTGTTGCCTTTCTGGAGCGTAATGTGTGTGGCCGTGTGTGAAATACGCACCCCCTCCTCCCCCTTCGTTTACTACCGTAGCGGACGATACTGCCGCTGCGGATATCCCGTGACCGTTCAGTATTTGCTGATTTTGGTTGTGGTGGTGAAGAAGTTGCAACTTTTCTTGGTTTGTTAAGTGAACTTTTTCTTGTTGCTGAAAATAAAAATCACGTTAGTTACTATTAGTTTTGGCAAACGAATCAAATCATATCATTGTAAAATTATTTAAAAAAATTAATCAATGATAAAATACATTTTAATTATTTTACTGGATAATACGTACGAAATGTTTGAGCATATTATATATTTAATTGAAGATGTATATAACTATGTGCCATGACGTTAAAAAAAATCAGTATTATTAATTTTGTTACATGTAATTTTTATATATATATATTTAATTATAAATAACAAATTTAACTATTTGTGCCACTATAACCAAACCTGATGTTGTGAAGCTTGTTGCATTTTATCTTGCAGTAGCTTGTTATCAGGGAGATGAGACTTGGCGTGTGCACTCCACTCGTCCCTCGTGGCGAACAGTCGCCCGCACAGTTCGCAAGACCATGACACCACCATGCCCGCCGTAGCCGCCGCTACAGCTGCTGTCGCTGCATTTGTATGCACTAGATTCGTATTCTGAAAATTTTGATAAAACTGTCAATTGAACTCATGAATTTTGCGTGGCGAAGTAAAAGTTTTGATTATGTAATCTCTGTTGTTTGAAATTTTGTGTAAAAAGGAAAGGATTTGCCTTACATACAGCAATTAGGTACAGAGATCACCTCTGTTATATCGAAGCTATCGAAAAAAAATTCGGTTACCACACAAATCTGAATTAAACAATATTATCGAACATAGACGAAAACCTCTAAAATTTCTTATACTTGTTTTAAATAATTTTACATTGCATGTTGTGTGGCAGAACTCAACGCAGCGCTTTTGCCTCGACACCAGAGCGAAGAAATAAAAATATAAATTTAAGTATATATTTCATCACCTCGAGTGGCGATCGAACCCATAACCAGTCGGTAACAGTACCATAACAGTAACATTTTATTCCCCTTTATTATTTTATTTTTAATATATTGATTTATTATTAATATACTGATTTAGTTTTAATTGAGATTTACGTTAAACTGAAATAGAGTAATTTTGTCACTCGTTGAACACAAAAATTAATTGTGCGACACAAACACTAAATTTCGGCATAACAAATCATGGCGATCCGTAAACAATGTATTTAAATAAGCATTGAATAGCTTGGAATAAAGGGAAATATCTATTATAGAAAAAAAGTTCATTCAATTTATGTCGTTAGTCTAAGAAAAATAATAGAAATAAACTTTTACTCTTATAACAATAATTTGTCTATCAAAAAACATCGTAGCATGCCACGTAAAAAACAGCTATAAACGGAACTTCTAGACATCAATATTCCATTGATTTCTTATTGGAATTTACCGTAAAATTGTGTCCAGGTACCTGGCAGACCTGAATAGGCTGCTGGTGGGCATGTTGTTGCTGTTGCTGCTGCTGCTGTTGCTGTTGTTGTTGTGCTGCGGCTGCTGCAATTTCAGCTTGGCTCGGTTTTGTATCTTCTTGTTTCGTGAGTTGTGGCTTTACATCGTCTAATTTAAGAGCTGTAATTATTGTCATTCTTTTAGTCACATATATTTTTGTTGAAAAATATATTTGTAACGTTATATGAAAACTTACGAGGTATTGTAATTGTGCGTTTTCCTAAAGGTGCTATATTTGATGGCGTTATATGTTTTAATTTATTCATATGTAGAACAAGCTTATCTCTTCTTGCAAAGGCTTTATTACAAACTTCACACACATATGGCTTTTCACCTGCCCAATTTGAACATAAATAAATTTCAAGGTTTTTGCGGAATACAGTAATATATTTTTATGTCAAATTTAGTATGTTAATAATATATATGTTTATTTTACCTGTGTGTATCCTCATGTGTATAGTTAATTTGTCTTTCCGTGCTAAGCCTTTGCCACAAACAGTACATTCAAATGCCTTATTACCTAAAAATTAATTATTAATAAAAAATACTGCATGTAAGATTTTTTACTTTTTATTTTTCAAAGATAGTCAATTATATATTTGAGATTTTACCTTCATTAGTGGAACTAGTTGGTTTAATCGCTGGGTGTTTTCTAATAGCAGTCCCTTGAAGAGCTTTTAACCGCGTCCCTGGATGCATTGACCCACCTTCAGCATATGGTTCTGTAAATGGTATTAGATTTGGCCTCGGGATATTATTTGTTACTTCAGGTGACCTGGAAGTGATGATTTCTCTTTAATAATCAATTAACGTTTTCATTTGATATATGTATTATCTGATAGATATAGCTTTACCAATTTCCTAAGCTTTGTAACACACGCACTCCACCTTCAAAACCCATTCCTACATCATCTGGGACGGTAAATGTTGAGTCTGGTCCTCCAGTGCTAGAGCTTACTTGAGGTACTTTTATGGGTGAATTAATAGAGGCATAATGATGTTGAGTAGAGCTAACTGTTGGTGGTGAAGGATGACCGGGATGTGTATTACTTTGAGTCTGGTAAAATAAATTTATCATTTTATTATATTAAATACAAAATATAAGTGATATCTAAATAATAATTATTTTTTATTTTAAATATTTGAATACCAACTTGCATATCTTGGTGGTGACGTGACGAATTATTGGAGGTATTTGCTTGTTGTTGCTGTTGCTGTTGTTGCTGCTGCTGTTGGTGTTGTTGGTGTTGTTGCTGCTGTTGCTGCTGCTGTTGTTGCTGCTGTTGTTGTTGTTGCTGTTGTTGTTGCTGCTGTTGTTGTTGCTGTTGTTGTTGTTGCTGTTGCTGCTGCTGTTGTTGTTCACGTCTTGCAGCAGCAGCAGCTTGAGCCATATGTTGTTGAACCGCTACATGTGCCTCTAAGTATGCTGTTTTTTGTGCTTCTGTCATTTTATCCATATTGACCGTGCCATCCTGGTAAAAGAATTGAAATAACTACAAACTCTTTTTTGATTATTTATTATTCATTATTTTTTTAGCGTCACACAGCAGTGAAGACAAAGGAAACCTAGTGTTTTTGCCTATTTGTTTTTATTTGTTTGTCTGTGCATTTATCACACCTTAGAAACGGCTTAACCGATTCAAATGCCGTGTGCATTGTTGTTTTGTGGCAAACTTCTTCTAACATTTAATGTTACACATTTCAATTAACAATATCGACCATGCTGTAAAATAACAATATCGACCATGCTGTAAAATAACAATATCGACCAGTTTTATTATATATAAAAGTTAGTTTTGTTAAATTAGCTAAAACTTTACATTTTATGTCTTTAAAATGATAATGTTATTAGAACATCAAAGTAATTCAAATAAGCAAATAAATAATAGTGTAGTTCAATCGGGTTAAGTGAGAATGAGTCGCTAGTAAGCATTAAATTAAAATTACAAACATGCTTTCCTTCTTTTAAGATTTTTTTTTATTGTTTGAGTCGTCTATATATATAATTTTCTGTCGCCTTCAATGACTGTCTTTGATGCGGTCGTAGGGAGGGCTAGGGAGGCGTCCCCAAGGTCCCCCAGTGCATTCACCCCGCAGAAAGTGAGAACCGTCCCCCACAGCCGACTTTCATTCCATAACACGAATATGAACACCCTATGCTTAATTGCCTAAATTTGATAAGGGGTGGGTTCAACGACCGGCAGAAAAACGGGGAAGCGGACCTAATAGATTTCCAGGGAAATATTAATATGAAGGAATGAAACTAAACAATGTAGATGTTGTATGTATTTTTTCCCAGCTTCAAGTTTATTTTCGTATAGCTACGTAGACAGAGAGAACCTAGTGTCAAAACACTCCGTTTTCCACCTGAATTTGAAACATTGCTGATGTCAAGTTCGTCGTTTCAGAGCGGTATGTACTTGTTATATAGTTTATTATGTATACAATTGTATTAACAGTATAATTTACACAGTTTAATTTAAAGCATTTTTATGACATAACCTTATTATAATATGGCAAATACAAAATATAATAGTACAAAAACTGACATTAATATCTGTCTTGTAATCTCCCATAAAAACTTAAGCAACTATATTTATTCAACAAAATTTATCAGTTAATGAAATTGATAAATGTAGAAAATAAAAGCTCGCCACTAAATTCAAAAAGTGTAGGTAATTTACACACAAGAATGTCTCATTGGCAGTCTCGTATTTGTAAACTAACTAATGCAAAATTCATTCAATGCTTATACGAATTTAGATTAAAATTTAGCACTTACTATTCTCAATATTTTTTTTGGCGAATTTACGTCTCACGTTATATCTGTTGCTAAACTAGCCACACGTTTCTCAAAGAACCACATCACATTATCATGTACACTTGAATGATCTGATTCCGCGTTTTCATTGTTTGAGGAAGTCCCCTCGAAGATAAAAGAAGGGTCGAATCGGGGTGCCTTATCACTTCTGCACTGATTAAAAGCAAACTTACCTAACAGGGGCCCAAACAACAAGGGTGAAATAAGTGCCGTTGAATTTGAATATCGGATTATTGTTACGTTACCTAATGTCCATAGTGAAACAAAAAATACACATGCCTATTTATTTATTTTGGCGTCACACTGTATCCCGCACACAGCAGAGTGGAAAGAGGAAATCTAGTGTTAAGACATTTCATTGCCCGTTTTCCGCCGAATTCTGGAGGCATTGTGTGCTGTGTGGTGGAACTCAATGCCATACTTTGCCTCGACCCCAGAGAAAGTAATTATTAAATATTTTATTTGCTCGTGTGGAAATCGAACCTACAACCTGTCGCGTTTACAGTCCCACTTTGTGCCCCTATGACGAGACTGGATTAACAAAAAAAATTCGGACTTGCTTTTTCTATTGAACTTCTTATTTTGTTTATCTTTGGGCGTAAGTGAGTATTATAGATTTTGCTATAAAAACATATTTTTGTATCTTTATGAAATAACTGCACTGCTTCTCTTGCTTCGCTTAACCTTAGGCCTTCGATATAACACAAATGTTATTTTATAATTTTGCGATTTTTAAAATAGTCTTTATTTTACTTAGTTATATAGGCCGTCCTTTTAGTGGGTGATATGCGTATTCAATTTCTTAAACAATTGATATTTCTTAAGATAGGAAAGCGATCCAGTGTACGTACTACCAAGCAACTAACACGTCTTTTATTCAAGTAAACACATAATGAATATCAAGCACATTTTACCCCTAACTGCAATTAACACTTTTATGTAGCATTAGTCAACAGAATATATTGATAAAGTCCAAAACGGAAAAATCTAATATTAAGATGAATGTAGGAACATTCAATCATATCATATCAGATATTTAAAAAAAAATTAAAATCTTACTCCAAAAAATTGAGATAATAATAAATCCATCACAAAAACAACGCACTATAGTATAAGTTTATTTAGTAATGAATTCTCACTAACATGAAACTCCGACATGTGTCTTGTCAAGGTTAAAGTCATTGTTAAGACGCGCACTCTCCCCCGTATCTATGTACTAAGTGCAGGCATTGGCGTTACGTCGATCGATTCTACTTTCCCTTCCAACCACCTGAATTCCTGAAGGCAAGGGGACCAGCTTGCGTGTCTGATGTCCCTTATTAATTTGGAAAACGAAACAAAAATATATTAATCGTTCAGTTGTCAAATTATTACATGTTAGAAATGTAACAAATTGGTTTTTTTATCAATTTTTTCATTTTAAAGAAAACATCTATACATTACAAATAAAGTTTTAGCCAATTAAATAAAACGTTTATTTTACAGCAGTTTTCTAAATGAACCGATTGAAATAAAACAAACACATATGTCAAGGGAACCTTTGTCAAAATACAGTAGTGAAAACAGCATTACAGTCGGTAAAGCCGGTTCTGAGATTAACGTACACATTAAATCAAGAAACAGAAAAAAATAAAAAACCATAGTTTTGGGTTCTTTTACATTGTCAAATACCCTCAAAAGAAGTGCGTATATCTTCTATGTACAGACAGCGGTCAGTTACAATTTTATTATATATATAGATTATCATTCCCGTACACCTGCTACAAATGTAAGCTAACATAACAATTAAGAGTCGCGGACGTGGTTTATATTCATTACATCTTTCCATACAAAGTAATATAGGTTTGCCTTTACTCTATATGTCTTCCATATTTAGTAACCTAGCTATCATATATTAGCCAATTTTGCAAAGTGAATTTGTCGTATTTGTATGTATGTATTCATATTTTTTTATAACTTAGTTATATTTATATTTTGAATAATACGATTAGTTCTAAATTGTTAGGTATAGCATATTTCAGTTACAACCATGGCCTGTGTCTGGCTGAATGCATGTATTTTAAATTCAAGGGTAACGCAAAGTCTCTTGTAGAGCATCCCCCTCATTCCACACGAGAGTTACTTCAGGGGGTTCCCCAATGGAGCTACGAAATGTTATTTAAATATCTATTACAACATATATTTTTTTACATTTTTTTTCGTGATTTATTTTATACTATTTTGTTGTTTATATTACAAGCAAAGAAATAACAAATATAAAATAATAATATTCGAGAAAAAAATATATTAAAACATATATAAAATTGGTTACTTAATAGTCGTCATAGGTAGACGAAAACACTAATAATATTGCATGATGTTCTGTGTCTATTTCAATCATCCATCACGTTAGTGGAGAAGGTTGAATCGTCAGTGATGCTTTGGGGTAGTATAGTCCCCACCGGGAGGCGGGAGGCCGTAGTAGGAATATCCTTCACCCCGCTAGGTCAGGGTTAACAGTCCCCCGAGCAGGGTGACTGCCAGCCTTCGACCTTGCTTCCGATGCATGTATACCGTTACATTATTATGCATTCAAGGCCTATTTATTGTATATTTTGGATGAGATAAAAAAAAAGGAAATTGCGAATTAACCGCGGAACGATACTCCTGGTGAGGGAAGTAAATTTTACGAGTCAATATCAAAGAGTTACTGGACATGCGTACCCAATAAATGTATTCCCGAATGACTTATTGTATCACTTTCCGATGACAGCCTTATTACTAGTGTATTAAAGTGTATAATTCGTGATAGCGTAAGACAAAATGTGGATATTCGATAAGCGTTCCTGTTACGCTTTTCTTGGGTTGGAAATCGTTTGTCCGCGTTTTTGGCACATTATAAAGTGAACCTCGAGCTTTATACTTAAGTGTTAAAGTCAATTTTCGTTCGTGCTGAATGCTACGGGAGTAGGGTCGATACGCGCCGGGCGCGCTGGATCGATAGAGGGGCCGCGACTCGCGACGTGCATCGCCCGCGAGCCGACACATAACAACCATTGTCTTTGACGTTTACTCGACATTGGTGACTTCGTTAAATTTTATAAAAAATTAATATGCCACATATGTAGTTCAATCTTAATTAACTTAACTTAACTTAGCTTCACGCTTTATCCCTAGCGGGGTAGTCAGAGAGAACGGAGCGCCAATCTTAATTAATGTTTTTTAATTAATGATATCAATAAATAAATTATGTAAAAATAGGTTAATTTTATATAATAACTGACAGTTATTAAATGTTAGCATATCACCTTACATTTTATATGAATATAACGTTTTCTTTTCTAATATTAATTACATATACGAATCCCAGCCATCTCAGGTTACCTTGAGTTTGGTGAAAAAATCGTTTATATACATATTCAATAAAATAGTTATAGATTCAGATTAAATTAAAATTTTATTTTATAGAAACGAAAAAAAATCTTACTGATACATTTATAAATTCAATTCATTTGTACATAACAATAATATTTTTCTACCAAATAACGCTAAACAATGGAGGAACATTATCTATATTAATCTATCTAACTATTACTACGCAGTAGATAGAGTTCAATGATTTTCTTTGTTTGAAATATAAATATGCGCTAAAACTTTTAAGCAATGTGTTGTAGTAAAAATGTTTTCACCTCAATTAATAAGTTCTTCGTTGTTTTGCAAACGTACAGTTATGATTTTAAAAAGGAGTTTTGGAATAAAATTCTTCATTTACTTCCCGTATTATATAGGATAAGCGCCGCTTATCTACGTAAAAAATACAATTAATTATGGCAGTTTCATTTGAAAAAATTGTATTACCAAGCATCGAGTTCACAATCAGACTGATTTGATAACGATTTTAAAATTATATTAAAGTGATGCAGATAATTTCAGTAAGTAGTAATTAATTACAAATTAATCAAATGAACTATTATGATAAGTTTCATGTCATGCCATACGTTGTCTCATTTTATTTTCGAATAACCGTGTCAATGTGCTAATTGATAATATTATCAATACTTTTATTGATGTTGATACGATAAGTTATCATTTATCAATATATTCATGGATACATCGTTGGCGTATCGTCGATTTCATAAAAAATATTTCAATTATCGATATTAAGTAAATATATGACAAAATGAATATTTTCGACGCCAGTCGTGGCGCAGAGGTACAAGGTGTGACTGTAAAATCGACTGGTTGTGGGT
>DWAO01001177.1:0-20188 GCA_018230605.1 Heliconius congener
GAAATCTGCAGCTAAAGTTGATACCGTCGCCGGTGATGCAGTTTTACTTAGATCGCGCTGAAACTCGTTCATTCTAACGTTAAACATCTCTGCCATAGCAGTAATGGACTCTTTTAGAGCATCCATGGTTTACGCGTAGTTATAATGAATATAAAATTGTCGTTCCGTGTATATTAATAATTATAAGGATATAACTAGCCGTAGGTTATATTATATCACAAGCACATATAAGACATAAAAATACTTGTAAATATGTAAAAACTAAATTAAATAAAGAGCACTAAAAATCAGCTGTTCACTTTATTCACGCCTACCCACAATACTGCGTATACAGAAAATCATATTTTAAAGTCTTACAAATAGAGCTTAAGAAAAAAGAAATGGCGCAGCTTATTGCCAGCATAAAGCGAACCCCACTGTAATCTTTCAAATTTATAAACTGTATGAAAATCAGAGTTGCCCGAATTTATTTTGGGAAAAAAGAAATATTTAAACGTTATAGGTAAAAAAGAAGTCAGGACTCTAAAGGCTTGCGCTAAAAGCGAGCAAAGGAAAACATTATTCTTATTAATTATAGTTTTTATGGTTTATCCTCATGTTGGTTGATAAATACTAATATCAATGGTTTTATATGGAAAAATGTCACTATACTTTTAATAATAATGGTTTAGCTTATCCCCTAAAGTAGTCTCCACAGTTTCTCTGAAATTCTTAAAAGACAGTAGATTTAGCCTGCATGGTTAGAGCATAGACAGGAGTCCTTTTATAATTTACATTCCAGTATTAAATAAATAATATTCAAAATCAAATCGTTCTACTGTGTACAAAAAACTTAAAAACAAGTTGACTCTTCAAATGAATAAAAATAAAAATTCCACAATTACTATTGTGTGACTCGTTTTTTAAACCAAAATGCAATTAGGTACGTCATCGTTGCACCTAATGAGCAAGATATATTTAGATTGATTTAAAATTGTCTGTTCTAGCAACTGATATCTATCCTCAGAAGTTTTTAGAGTAGGAACCAGAAATTTTCGAACAGGTTGTGGGGATCAAACCCATTACCTGTCACAGTGACAATCATACTTGTACGGCTGCGCCATATTTTCCTCTGATTGTTAGTTTCTAAAAAGCACAGGTCCGAGTTCCGCTACCTTCTTTTTTTTATATGTTTCTAAATATTTATCTTTCTTAGTGTAATAATGTATCAAAGTTAAAATAAGTAAATTATGGTTATGTGGTTTGTTTAGTGGTACTCAGAACGTTTTGTTCACCTTTTGTTTCGCTCACAGTCTCCATAACATGCCATCAGAGAAATTTCTATTTATTGATTATTCATATATTAGCTTTGATATTTTTATTTAAAAGACAAGGATTTAAAAGACAAACGAGCGTTTGGCACACCTTATAGTAAGTGATCACCGCCCCCCACGAAGGAGCTAGAGATCCGTTGCCGAGCTTCAATGTGACAGGAGACAGATGCCCTCTGTGAAGGCACCCAATTCATATCGACCTGGAAAAATTGCCGCAGATTGCTTTTTTAATCATCAACCAAATTCACTTAATCATCTATCTATAAAGAGCAAAATCGCAGTGCAGCACACACATACCTACATATAAACAAAAGTTGCTTTACAGTGCCCAGACTACGTAGCACCTAAAACGTCGCTTTAATTACTACGCTTAGCGACAATATATTGCTCTCTGTGAATAGTGATAGTAGTAATTAAACCGTATTTATGTTATCAAATGTTGACTGGAGTTTATTTGGTTGTTTTGAATTAGCAAAATTGAATATTTGGCAAAAATGAATATAAATAAAACGAAAATATATTTAATATCTTCGAGTGGGAATCGAACCTACAATGTCGCGGTTACAGTCGCACGCTTCTGTCACCGCTTATTATGTGTTAAAGTTTTAATTATAGCAAGTGTTGGAGACTCTACATCTTAAAACACTTCGTTCTCCGCTTTCTAAACAAATTCAGAACATTATATGTTGAATGGCGAAACCAGCGAGAGCGGAAAATGGTTATTAAATGGTTCATTAATTCAAGTGAGTCTTAAACCCACAATCGACACGTTAACAGTTAGACGAAGTTCCACTAAACGACGATAGTCTTTGAAGATAAGATCAAATAGATCATTGTAATATGTTATACTAGTAACAAACTACACTCTACATCCTGCAGTTGATGTTGCTCTTACTCCACTCATATTTCTAGACATTGCGTGTTGAGAAGCGGAAGTCAGCGCCGCGCCTTGTCTTGTTACCACAGTGAAATAATGAAAATAAATCATTACTCCAGATGAGAACCGCACCTACAACCGTCGCGTTTACAGTCATGACGCTATACCGCTAAGGTAACGACGGTTCCCTATCAACTAAATCAAACGATGTACCCATATACTATTAAAATATATAATTTTATGAATATACACAATTTTTATCTGATATAGACAATGAAATAATAATTATATTAACATAACAATAAAAAAGCTAATTTACAAAACGACTCCCAACGGCAGCGGCGCTTCCTAACGGCATTTTAATTACAGTTTGTATTAGAACTCCGGTCCCTGAAGTAGCGTCATGAATTAAGCAGTTTTACTTGTGATTCGTTTCATAATATTTTTTTAATCTATTCAAGTTGTACAGTGCGTGAAGCAGGGTAAGCAGAGGAAACCTAGAGTTAACTGTTTGTTACTCAATTTCCGCCCATTTTTCAATATATTGCGTATTAAATGACAGAACTCAACGCCGTGCTATGTCTTCGTAATAAACCGAGGAAATTAACATAATTCATTCTACCGAGTGGAAATTGAGCCCTTAATCGTCGTCCACAACTGTAATATATGTTAAAGTTATTGAAATCATAGTATAAGTCCTATAGATCAAAGAAGCAGTGAATCTACACTTTGCTTGCATCAACTTTTGGACATAAAATTTAAAAAAAGATTTTTTCCATTAAGGTTCCTATAGGAATTTAGAAAAGTCAAAGTTACAAATTGTTCTTAACATAAATTTCCTTTTTATACCTAACCGTATGTACACTAAACAGATTTATTTCATTTAAAAGTTTTCCGATATAACCAGACTCTCATTTAGCTGGTAAAATGGTCTCTATTATTGACAACTGAGATGTACGGAGCTCAAGTAATGTGGGTTTAATTAGGAACTTGCGGTCGGTAGTGGTAGATGCCATGTTGCAGTTGTTCGGCTAATTTACGATATGTTAGTGGAGGAGAATGTTTTATTTAATATATGGACAGTGTATTTATCTTTTTTAATTCTTTTTTTTATTTATTTTAATAGTTTTCTTCTACTTCTCTACTTCTTTTTAGTTCCTGCCATTCTGTGAGCACATCCTCGCTATAGGATATCACGGTGAGAATGAAGAAGAATGTGCTGAACTAATTATGGCACGTCAAACGAATTAGTGATGAAAGAAGGGCAAAAAATATTTATGATGGAAAAGTGAGTAGTAAGAGAGATAGGGGGAGACCTCGGTTGAAAACAGTATCAAAGATACTGGAGGAAGGTCACGGAAAAAGCACGAGGAGCCCCCGAAGGGCATGATGAATATGAAGAGGTTGATGACAGTGGACGAAGCGAAAGAGTTATGTAGAGACCGTAGCGTTTGGCGCTCCGTTCTCTTTGATTACCTCGCTAGGGATAAAGCGCGAAGTTAAGTTAAGTTCTTATTTTTATACTGTACTTCATTTTCTTTGTTGAGCTTGTTGCCGGCTCTTCTAACCAGAACTGCTTCTACTGCTGACTCGAAAGCCAATAATAATTTGTTTAAAGATTCAAAAAGTATATGAAAATGCCTATTTGAATAAAAAGAAATTTAAATTTGAAATTTTATTCAGTCATAAGTTGATAAAATAATGACTGCAATTTTTACTACGTCCACTTCCACTGAATAAACTAAAGCATAACTAAATGGTAATAAAAAGATGAATCAGAATTAATGTTTACTTAATTCATTTTATAATGACTTTTCATATTAAATAAAATACGTTAGATAACAGAAGCAAATGTATTTTTTAGTTCAGAAAGAAGGATCACGTGACACGTCGTGCATTTAAAAAAAACCTGCACATTATAAGTTTTTGCTCAGTTTTGCAAGGCCTTGGGACTACCCGCGCATACAAGTTACGACCGTCTACATAACAAGCTGACTTCAACTTGTTATACTTGACTTGAAAAATAAATATCAAACGCAAAACGCTCTGGATATTTCAAATATATTTAGCATTATATAATAAACGTGGCAATAAAAACTCAGAAGTAAACAAATTTTATTACATAAAATATTGTTGTTTACGCGGTTCGTTCGCCGGTTGTCTGGTGTACAAACAATATTATTATCCTTTCTATGAATTATAACGATGCTGAGAATGTTCCGTTGTTTTTCTTTAGTTATATTTTTAGGTTAAACAGGGTTAATATACTATGGTAATTTAACTTGAAATATATTTAGTATGTTTAATTTCTCATTCAAAATTTTAAATAAGTACAAAAAGCCCCACACTCAGTGTGCTCATATTCAATATTCGTGTATGTAATTTACTTCATATTTTAAAGAATAATAAAAATTAAGCTAATATTTTTTTCAGGTTCATGCGTACGAGTCTATTATGGGAGGCAGAGGAAAACTAGTGTTAAGGCGCTTCAATTCCCGCTTTCCGCCAAATTTTAGAAATATTGCGTGTAGAGCAGTGGAACGCAATGTCGCGCTTTACCTCGAAACTACAGCGAAAAAACCAAAATATCAAATATTTCATTTCCTCTAATTAAAATCGAACTCACAACTTGTCGCGTTTACAATCACACGCTTGTGGCCCTGCGCCACGACTGGCCTCTACGCTTACTTATAAATATATTATTTTTTATTCACTTGAATATTTGTAAAAATAATTAGTTCTGTATGAAGTAGGTAAAATAAATAAATTATAACAAGCGTATAAGAATTTCGAAACAGCTCAATGATAACGTATGGCTTAGTGGTTAGTGTTTGTACGGTTTCCAAAAGCGGTTTGAAATCCCGCTACGTTCAATTTCTTTCCATCTTAAATATCGATTAATACTTTATAAACATTAAACATATAGATGACTTTTACACACATTCTTTAATAATAAAGATAAAAATTGTGCTCTAGCTATATAACAATTCACAAGAGTTGTGGCCCAGAACTTCCTTTATATTAAATTTAGTCGTAAAGCTATTCCCGTTAGGATTTTCGGAAAAATGGTGCCTCTACACTCACACGCTTGGGCTACTGCGCCACTTGAAAAACTATTTAAAGCTAGAAATAAAATTTGAAATTCTATTAAATTTATCATAAAAAATACTATTTTAAACAGTCTATTTTAAACAGTTTTAAACAGTAACAATTTTCTCATGGTTTGGTAGTGTTAGAACCGAACGAATTTAAAATATGATCAAATAAAACAAAAGAATCATCAACGTCGGTCCACCGAGTCGAAAGTTTTGAGGCAACACACATTATTCTTTATTGTTTCAAATACAGTCGATTTGAGAACCTCCTTCTTTTACAGAAATCGGTTACAAAACCTCGTACGCGTTCTAAGCCAAACACACACAACCGCCTCTTACTTTATAGGATTTTCGTAAATAAGCTGGGCACCACGCCCAATAATTTCACGCGCTATTAAAATTTATAAACGGACCTGTTTACAAGCGAAAAAAAATTGACCTTTGTAGCTGCGAAACGCGGTTTGGGTGATAAAAAAGCCTATTTCAGAAAACTTATTATACCTTTCTATGTAAAGGGGACGCCACGTAAAAATAATTATTTTCACGAATAAAACTACTTTCTTGTTCTTATCGTTGGATAGCTTTTTTTACTTATGCATAGTAACCAAATAAGTGTATTTAAAACCCTACCCAATACATATATACTACTACACGAAACTACGACAAGCAATAATAAAGATTTATAGAATAAAAAATAGAAACTGAAAATATTTTCAATGTTCCGCTGTGGTAACACGAGTTCTGCCACTCAACACGTAATTATTTGAAAATTTTGCGGAATGTGGGAAAAATCTGGAGAAAAACAGGCCAGTCGTGGTGCAGGGGCACAAGAGTGTGACATTAGGTGCCTGGGTAATACAATTTTTTTTCATATGGGAATAAAAAATTGTTTTACAATTTTATTTTTTTGCTCTGGTGTCGAGGTAAAACGCGGCGTTGGCTTTTGCCACTCAACACGCAATGCCTAAAGAATTCGGCGAACTATGGGAAGTGAAGTGCCTTAATACTATGCTTCCCCTACCTACTCTGCTACATGCTGGATACAGCGTTAAGCTGAAAAAAAAGTGGGAAAAGGGATGTCTTACACCGGATGCGATGTGACTACCTTGTTATACGAAGAAGATAGCGTGGAGCTAGAAAATATTTGCAATATTTATTTGGTATAAAGTTACGTTTTAGTAAAAAATAAATTACAGACAGCCAGGATTTTTAGCAGGTTACATATCATTAGTTGTAGTCAGTTACAATTTTAAAAAAAACTAACGTCATTATAGACATTTTTATAATTTTTCATGTGAAGTTTCGCATTTTTCTTTATGAAAGTTTATTTTTGAAGCTGTTAGAATATCATTAATTAAAATTTATTCATGCTTTATATTTGTGTATATTCATGTGTTACAAATCAATTCGTCCTACTGTATTTATTTTAATAAACTCTTATAATATTATAATTCTTCAATTATAATCAAGTAAGTCGTTTGGTAATTAATTATTTTCTCAAATTATTATTATACCGAAATTTGTGCTGAAACTTTATTAATAAAAGATATTTAAACATAAACTTCTTTATTTATATATAAATTACTTTATATTACTTATTGCCAATGCAAAATATTCAGTAAATAAAATAAAACCTGCCAAATTAGTAATAAAAAGCAAAATAAGATGTTTCTGCTTAAATCTCTTTTGTAAGGCAGGGGGACAAGTAGTGGGTTCGATTCTTACTCGAGGAAATAAAATATTTAATATTTCAATTTCTTCTCTCTGGTAACAGAGCAAAGCGCAACCTTAAATTTCGTCACTAACCAGACGTCCCGGTTTTTAGCTCAAAATTAGAATGTCCCGAGCGGAGCAGCTGCAAAATCTGGCAAGTTTCTTCAAAATTCAGAGGAAATTGGGGAGAACAATGTCTTAACATAAAACTCTCTTTCTACCCTGCTACATATGGAATGTAACGGAAAGCTAAAAAACGAAAGCATTTTATAGATATAGATAACATATATTTTAATTAATTCCTATAATTCGCAGGAAAATTTCACTAAACTTCATAAAACGGCTATGCTGAACGTTCTCCGCTCGATGTTCGGCGTGTGCAGCAGTTCAGCAGAGAAGGGGGAGGTCCATGACATGATACGCAAAGTGTTCGGCAGCGAGTTGGTGATGAAAGACAACAGTGATAAACATAATCAGTAAGTAATTACACAATCGTGATAAATATAATACGTTACTTTGAGGCCAGTCGTGGCGCAGGGGCTCAGTCTCTCTCTCCTCCACCACCAGTGCTCCGCGTTTATAGTCAACGACTGGTTCTGGATTCAATTTCCATTGAAATATTTATTTAAATTTCCATTTCTACGCTCTGATGTCCAGACAAAGTTCGGCGTGGAGTTTGCCACTCAACACGCAATGCCTCCAGAACACGGGGGAAATCAGGAACAGTGTATTGTAACACTAGGTTCCCTCTGCCTACCCTGCTGTGTGCGGGATACAGCGTGAAGCTGATTATTTTTATTAGTAATCAATTATCACCATCACTGCATCACTAGCATAATGGGTTTTATTGTTAATTGTATAGATATTTATATATTTTTTTTACCCCTGCCGTTCTGGATGGATAAATGATAGTTAGAGAACCAATCAAACTGTCTTAAATGAACAGAAAGTAGAACAAAAGAATCTTATTGAAGCCGTGTTTACACTAGGTTCCCTCTGCCTACTCTGTTATATGTAGTATACAGTGTGAAAAAACTAAAAAAAATAACAGTTCTAAATAACTTCCTTTCAGGAGGACTAAGTACGTTACTCACGTAAGAGACAATCTATCTAAAATTCTAGACAGTAAAGTGGCCAGTCATAAACCAAAATCTATGAGGAAACACGGCCCAATAACGACCGAGGTATTTGTAATATTTTTTCCTATATTCAAATGTAGACGTACAATGTAGACGCCATTGTGTCGATATGCGTGACTCATATTTAAAAAAAAAATAACTTCACACTTTATCCCGCAGCCTATAAGTACGTAAATACTACTATACCTATAACTACTATACTATTCAGAGTGCGGGTTAAAGCGGCACAGGGTGGACAGAGGGAACCGAGACACTCTGTTCTCCGAATTTTTGTGGGGCGAACCCATAAGTTTTCAAGCCTATTACATGTTTTTGTTAGCACAAAAAGTTTTACTTTTATTTTAAAATACTTCAACAGAATGCTGATCCGTTGGATGACAGACCTGGACGTATCGGACCTAGAATCGTAGTGTTTGACGCTACAACTGGTAAGGGTACTTTTCTAAAGCTTTTGTTTATACAGTTAGTGGGTTATAAATAAGTTTTTGTTGGATTTCAAAATTCTTTTAACAGCAAAAAATATTTTTTACAAAAATCCAAATATATTTTCACTTCGCGCTGTATCTCGCACAGCGAATTCTGGAGACATTTCGTGTTGAGTGGTGGGCAAAAGCGTGCGACTGTAAACGTGATAGGTTATGAGGTCGATTCCCATTCGAAGAAATGCAATATTTAATATTATCGTTTCTTTTCTCTGGTAACGAGGCAAAGCGCGGCGTTAGGTTCTGCCACTCAACACGCAGTGTGTTAATGGAAATGGAGTGTCTTATTAACTATAGATTTTCAGCTTCTGCCTATACTACTATGTGCAAAATACATTGTGAAGCTATAAAAAATTTAAACTGTTACATTTGAAACGATTCTATAAATAAATTTTGTAACAAATCTATTGAGGCACTATCACTAATAAGACACGCCAAACATCTATTTATTTAGTAATATTGATTATTATAATGAGTACTTAAGACTATTACAATAATATTATAAGCTATTAAAATGAAATATTATCATTTAAGACGTATTACATTTTGAAATACTAGTAAGTAAAATAATCTTAGTTCTATGGAAATTAAGATATCTAATTATTCATAGAATACATTAAAATGTTGGTATTAAACATAAATTACGGTAAAATTAAAGTGTATGTAACATATGACCTATACTAAAAAACGCACCCATATAATATTAAGTAACGTCTACAATTTTGAAAGTAACACAGTTTGTGTGGTTTAAGATTGACATTGAAGGTGGTAAGACCATTTGTGCAATGTCAATGGTTTGAAATATAAATACTACTAAAGTGGTAAAATGTGTGCCCGACTCTCACTTGGCTTCTTTAATTATATTATCATCATTTATATATTTAGAAAACCTATAAAAAATTGAATGCAGCAGTATTGAATCTGAGCCCCTCGAAAACCGCCCTAACGCTAAGACCTCTAAGCTATATGCTCTTATCAAGCTACGGTATAGTCCCTATACGTTTGTTATAGCTTCATTATGCTACGTTACGTTCGAATTTTTATATGTTTTCGAAGAATATTTTTATTGCCTTAATGTGGAATAACATTATTCAATAAATAAATTTATTTTTTATAATATAATTCTATATTAAGGACAAATTGTATCGTCTATTCTTTACAGGAACTGGCAGACTAGTCTTAGTAGGCGACGAGCGAGTGAGCGTGCAGGGATTGTCAAGTTTCGCAACGATACGTGCCACCGCTTGCGTGTACGCAGGCAAGTGGATGTATGAAGTACAATTGGGCACTAAGAGTATAATGCAAGT
Organism: Heliconius congener; assembly: GCA_018230605.1. Classification (NCBI taxonomy): domain Eukaryota; kingdom Metazoa; phylum Arthropoda; class Insecta; order Lepidoptera; family Nymphalidae; genus Heliconius; species Heliconius congener. The sequence goes on from DWAO01001177.1 coordinate 9,927, forward strand.
AAATAATTCGTTTAATTTCGTTATAGCTTCAAATTTTATTCTGTATACGTAGGACTAGTGATAAGAAACTGTGTGTTTTTTTGTATTACGCTCGAACTCGAGATACTACATGTTGAGGGTTGGGACATACCGCTGCACTTTATCTACCAGAGCGAGCAGTTATCTTTTGAATATGATAAACTGACTTCAAAAGAAGAGGTTACGAGTTTAATGTATATGTATGTAAAATGAAATTTGAGTATTATAAAAGATAAGATGTATTTCAACTAATGGAACTGTCCAATTTTTACCAAAAGCGGATCATTAATTCTTGAAATATGGGGGGTGTCCATATCACACAACTCTGTAGGGGAGATATACAATATATATGTATAGTTAATTGAGAAGTATTAAACTCGATCTAAATTTTTGAATTTCTTTATTATCAATATATGAATCCGATTTTAAGATCGCAAAGTACTTTTGAAGGTCTTATAAGGCAAAATATTAAAGTAATTTCTTTTGACGATCGCATGGAAAGTTATTAGATTTTCCGTTGAAAGCTTTCAAAGGCGAGCGTGTGATGTTAAGTAGAGACACGATGTGGCTTGGCACTTAATTATGCTGGTAATTGGTTCAAAGGCACGCTATATTAACTTACTTAATGCCGGTCTCCGTGTGGTGACACTGAATTTTCATATAATCTGTTTATTCTATGTCAAAACGGTAATCTAAGTTGTTTTTAATTAAATTATGCTTTAAAAAATAGGACTCATGTGTTTTCATGTTTAATATATGTATATATTTTATTAATAATCTTAAATCTGATAAGAGTTAGAGGAAAAGAAAATTCTGCGGTAAATGGGAAACGGAGTGTCTTAACACTAGGTTATCCTGCTGTGTGCAGGATAAATTATACAATATTAATATTGTGTTAATTCTTTGCTAAATATTGAAAACTAAACAACGCCAGATGTTTCCGCTAGTGCCCGCATAAGCGCATTTGTGGGGTAAGGTCTGATGGAGTGAAAGCGCCATAATTGGATAGCGATCGGGCTTGATTCGACTGTTCTATTTGTGATTCTGTCCGTGACATTTATATACGGGATACTTCACTACTTGGTAATTGCTTATTAACTTAATTGATTTCTTTTTTATTATACGACTTCACACTAAACCCCGCCAGAGTACGCGGTAAGTATAGGAAACTAAGTGCAGACCCACGTTTGTGCCACTGGGCCACGATATTTATATAAAAATGTTTATTGCATAGAAATATTGTCTTTGGTTGTAAATGGTATTTATTAGTGTGGTAGATAATTCGCGTTTATATTTTTTATACCTTCAAGCTCTATCCCGAGTAGGTAGAGAAAACTTATTGTCAAGACATTGCCATCTCCACTTTTTGCTCGAATATGGAACTTTTTACTCTAAGCGGTGAAACTTAAAGTCAAAATATATGTTTTTTTCTTTTGAAGTATATATAGTAACCATAAATAAAATAAAAAAAATCCACAGATCGGTTGGTGCACATCATCCTGTACGTTCTCAATGGACACAGGGGTTGGGGACACAGCTCACTCCTACGCGTTCGACGGCGGTAGAGTCAGGAAGTGGAATGTGGCGACGTCCCAGTACGGGCAGGCTTGGATGCCTGGTGATGTTATAGGTTCATGTCTTGATATGGATAAAGGAACATTGGAATATTATAGGTATATAGCTGTGTGTATTTATACTAGTTTTATAAAACTTAAGAGTTTGTTTGGTCGAATGCGCTAATCTCAGAAACCACTAATGCGAAACAAAAAAAATCTTATTGGATTATATATATATATATATATATATATATATATATATATATAAGAGAAAGAAGTATGCAGAGACAGAGAGGTATGAATCAAAGAAAGCAAAATAAACGAAATAACAAATACATATATGAGTAGCATGGGATCATTAGAGGCCTGTCGTGGCACAGGGTAAGCGTGTGACTGTAAGCAAGTCAGGTTGTGGATTCGATTCCCACTCGAGGAAATGAAATGTTATTTATTATTACTATTTTCATTTCTTGGCTCTGGTGCCGACGCAAAGCGCGGCGTTGAGTTCCGCCACACATCACGCAATGCAGAATTCGGCGGAAAGTGGGGAGCGGCGTAGCATGGAGAAATTTCTCCTGTAACTCAGTCTCTAGTTAAATAAACATTCACTCTCTAGTGGGAGTAGTTTGAATAGCTGCATAAATTTCAATTAAATTTGAACTGCCGCGCCACTGTAGTTTGGTTTCTAGAAGTTTTAAAAACATTCTAATGCAGTATTTGTATATCGTTAGTCAAATTAAAAATTCAGTATCCACTCGTTTGTTCATCCACGTGAACTATTCCTGATTTTGCCTTTTTGGAGGCTTTTGTTGAACAAAATAATTTATTTTGATATAAACTAATTCAAATAAAACAAACAATAAATGTTAAGGGATGTTTTACAAAATATTTTAGAGAGAAATGCGTTTAAATCTGTTAAGGGTTGCTGAGATTAGCGTGCTCAGACAAACAGACAAACCGAGAAACTGACAAAAAGAAAAAAACATTTTTTGAATAGATGCCAGTTACAATTTTTTTTTTTTTACATATGTACAGACAGCGATGAGTTGATGAATTTTATTGAATGAATGAATTTTATTATATTATATGTTGTATAGATAGTTGTAAAACTTTGTGACAATAGATATTGGTTTTACTTTCAAGCAAACACTACGGAATATATTTAGGTTTAAACTTTACTTAAAATATATTTTTTTAAGTAAAGTTTAAACCTAAATATATTCCGTATATTTAGGTTTAAACTTTATACATATAATATATACATATAATATATATAAAATATATTTAAGCGAGTGAATTCAAATTGTTAGTCACTAATGCAAACTAAAAGAATTAGTTTGTATTACAGAAACGGTACATCTCTCGGCATGGCCTTCGATAAAGTAACCCACGGCTCGGGCCTAGCCTACTTTCCGGCGGTCTCGTTGGCAATGCAGGAACATTTGTATGCGAATTTCGGTCACGTACCGTTCATGTTGGTATCACTTATCTAATTTATCTACTTTAAATTTATATAGGTAAAAGTTTCATTTTGTTATATTTCATAGTGAATTTAAAAATATTTTTAGAGTGCAAATCGTTCAGCAATAGCAAATCTTATACAACCTATAAAACCGATTTTCATTATAATCTGGTTTAGGAAAATATCCCGTATTTTGTGTTCTTAATTTACTTCTGATTGAGAATATTAAAATCAGATTGTACAGTTTATTAAAACTAAATATTTGTGACATGGCGCTGTTGCGACAAGTGCAAAAATGTGAAATTCAACCCTGCAGTTTATCTTGAACTCCAGAACGGAGTAATACATTTAATTCTTTCCCTTAGTTGAATTTACAGTTATATTTTTTGATTTAATTAAAAAAGTTTCACTTGTCATATTTACAAAACAATTAAATTGTAAAACACTCCATTTTACACACATTTAGAGAACAGACGCTTTGTGGAAAACCATTCGTCTTATCTGATCTCAATACAAGTTCAGTAATCTTTAATCTTAATCTGCCTATGCAGCTTTCCCATAGATGGGTTCACACCATTACAAGCACCACCGCACCACGAGTGCGCTAGGGCGACGATGTTATTCAAATCTTTAGAGGCCCTAATCGACGAATTGAACAGATTAACTAATCTCAAACCGCCAGTCGCAGCTAAAAGTAGTAAGGTGATTTTAATTTTATTTCTAATATAAAAATGTTTTGTGATGTCGTCGTTGGCGCTGTGGGACAGCATTTGACTGTAAACACAGCGTTGTGGGTTCGATTTCCTCTCAGGGGAATTGTTTGGTGGAAGCAGAGTGGGAAATAGCGTTTTAACTACTAGGTTATTGAATATAGGCCAAGTCCGATTCTTCAAAAGCGGAAATGAAAGTATCCCTTCGAAAGACAGCACGGATTCAGTATACACTTAACAGGCAATGCCTTTAAAATTCGGCAGAAAGTTGGGAATGGAGTGCCTTATACTAGGTTCCCTCTGCCTACCATGCTGTGTGCGGGATCCAGCGTGAAGCTGAACTACTAGCCCTACGTCTGCCCAACAGGCAATGCTGGAAAAGGTGTGATGTATTTTTTCATATAGATTCGTGTACATATAGATTCGTGAGTGAATAAAATAATAATAACATATTGTAATTTATATTTTATTTATAAAATATATGTTATCATGATGTATTTCCAAGATTAATTTTATAAATAAAATAAATAGTCGCCCCTGTAAAGTAATTGGAACGTGTCTGTCTACATGAAAAGGTCATGGATTTGATCTTTATTACGTAATGTTTATATGTATTTAGAAAAATTACGTTTCTCTTATCTGGTCGCACAAAATGAAGCATAGGGTTGCCCTTTAACATTATTTACAATGTATTTTAGCGGAGAAGCAGGTATCGGAGCAATATTAATTTATTTAGTTTTTTCTTTTTTTATTTTTTTTCATTTAAAGTATATAGCAGGGTCACATAGACTAATATACAGATTCGTTCTTCATTTTCCGTCCATATACAAGACACTGCAAAATACTACAAGACAATACAAGATGCTGTTTGTGCTATTATGTATTGTCAACCAAAATGAAAATAATTCATTTTCGTAAGTGAGAATCCACAACAATAGCGATTACAGTCAGATACTGTCCCACTGTGCTGCATTGACATTTGTATTTGTTATTACTTTTGTAATTCGTATTTGTACTTACTTTTTATTAAATATAGGCCAAGTCGGATTCTTCAAAAGCGGAAATGGAAGTAGCCCTTCGAATACACAGCACGGATTCAGTATACACTCCTCGTGCCTCACCACATAGTATAGCTGACTCTCAAAGCGCGGAAATTAAGAAAATGTCGAAAAAGGTGATATACAAATAACTAAATAGACAAAATATTTTATTTATATTAAAGCACAGTAGCACAAGTGTGTGACTGTAACGCGACGGTTGTAGGTCAGGTCCCCACTCGAGAGAATGATTTATTAACATTTTCGTTTCTTTGCTCTGGCGCAAACTTCCCAATCCAACCAAAAGCCCGGCTTTGCGTTCCGCCACTCAACATGCAATGCCTCGAAATATATCGACGAAAAGTGGAGAACGGCATGTTTCAACACTACGTCCCTCTGCCTACTCTACTGTGTGCGGGATACAGCGTGAAGCTGATTTATTAGATATAGAATATGTACATGTATAAATTCATAGAACAAGTTTAATAATATAATATTCATTTGTAGTATGAACAATCTAACTAAATCTGCTCAGCTTCATGTGAAGCAAAATGTGGTCTAGTGTGTTGTGAGTTTAACTTAAACATTTTGACAATGATCTATGTGAAGATTAGCCTAATAACCTCGTCACTGTTTAACGTTCCAGATGTTGTAAGCTTAGTATGTAAATTGTATATACCAAAGACTTATAGGCTAAGTCCAAAAGTTATCTTATGCTGTATCCCGCGCACACCAGGGTAGGCAGAGGGAACCTAGTGTTGAGACACTCCGTTCCTCATTTTCCGCCAGAATATGGAGGCATTGCGTGTTGGGTGGCGTAACTCAACACCGAGTTTTGCCTCGACACTAGAGCGCAGAAATGAACATACAAGTTGTAATCATATTTTGTTTAGATATATATTTACTTCCTCTATTATTATTATTTTTCTTAAACATTATTGTCATGATGCCCAGTCGCTACTGGGGTTAATCGAACTGCTGGATGTTTGTAACGTTTTGGCCATGGTAAGGATATTGTGCTCCAGCGAGATTTCAGTGCACCAAGCCACTACCAGTATTGGGTTACCGGAAGATGTTCGTCTGGGCGTACTGTTTCCTTCATTTTTTTGGGTTACTTTTTCAACGAAGCCATGTATCACGCTGTAGGCCACCATGCGGAGAAATTTTGTTGGAGTCGAAGATCTTCATTTCTTATATCGAAGGTCTTTCTGATCTTAGCACAGATCGTAAAGTTGATTTTGATGGTTTCCCCTACGATTGTGATGTATTCCAGGAGTGTGTTATGCATATGCTGCTTAGGTTCACTTGCTGGGAGCAGATCAGGTGTTGTGACTGATCCTTTATCAGCTCTTGTTGGTTTAACCTTCATTTCCAAAAGACTAAGGAGTATCTTACAGCTTATAATGTTTTTCGTCTCGGCTGTTTTGGTCTATCGAAACCATTACCCACAGTCATATAGTATAAAAATGTAATTTAGTAAAATGTATAATTTAAAAACATTAAGCTAATTTCGCTTTGAAATTTTTGAACTTTTAAATTTTTATGCAAAGTTGCTAAATTAGTAACAGTTTCAAATTTGTGCCACGTCATCCCGCAGTAGCACAAATTTGTGACTGTAAACGTGACTATTGTGGGTTCGATTCCCTTTCGGGGGAATGAATTGTTATTTATTAATATTTTCATGTTCTATTTCTGGTAACATAGCAAAGCGTGGCATTGAACCGACTCTCATGAAATAATCGTTTATCCAGTGGAAAGTGGAGAACGAAGTGTCTTAACACTAGGTTCTCTCTGTCTACCCTGTCTATTGTCGGAATACAGCTGAAAAAAAATTAACATATTTGATTTTTCTAGGCGTTTCTAATGTCTCTAGCACGTTTAGTAGTGTCAGAATTGGGCACTGTACTACGCTTGTCTTACATTGTTATATCAGAACTGCTCCCAAGGTTTAGGGGAGCTCTTGGCTTGAGCTCTCAAACTCTACATGTTGATCAAGTAGCAATAGACTTCTATCAAAAAGCACAGGATCAAAATTTTGTGAGTATGATCTGTGACTGTCTGTTTTATTATTCTTTACATTAATTAATATAATTAAACTATTATATTTTGTTATTTGGTGTTTAAGGCCAGTCGTAGCATAGGGGCAAAAGTGTATTGACTGTAAACGCGGCTGGTGGTGAATTCGATGCACATTTGTGAAAATTAAATATTTTTTAATTATTATATCGTGACCAACCCCAACATACCCAAACAGCATGGCAATAATAAACCCTCCTTGAGTGAAAGTTTAAGTTTAAAGTAATATATAACAAGAAAAAAATATATAATAAACGAACTAACAATTAACTCAACACATATTAAATATAATAATGTTAAATGTGAATTTTTCAGCATGGCCTCGCACAAAAATTTCTGGCTCAACCTCAGCCTCGTCTTTGTACATTATTAGATCTGCTCTGGACCTTCCTGGAAGAAGCAGCCCTGTGTGATGTGTTAGAGCATTGCGTTGTCAGACAATATCTGCTGTTTGATTTAGTTTCACCGGTTAGTGATTGTATGTTTTATCCTCTTCCTGCTTTCTAATCGACTACAATAAAGTAAGGTTATTAGTTTGTATTGCATGTGATATTTTTAGAATTTGTTAATATTTGATAATGGTGATCTATTTGCGCTTCCTAAACGTATGGTACATTTGTGATTGTTTTAATAGACTATGAATATATAGGTACAGGGTAATTGACAGATATTTAGAGTCTTTCAGTTCTCAAATTATTATTTTGAACAATAAAGGTCTACTAGCCATGGTTATATAAAAGTTCATAAAAAAGAAGTTCTTTATTTTTAAATTTAAATTTTATATTTAATGAAATTTATGGACTTAATATATTTTTTACTCATTAGGATATGAATTTCACTCAGCAAATAGATGTATTATATGTGATATGTGGACTGATGCAGCATCGAGAGACGCGACACCACCTAGTTAAATACGTGTTCTTCAATAAAATAACGTTAGCCGTCTTCTATTTTTTTTTTCGCGGACTTACTGCTAGTGCTACATACTTTATCCCACATAGCGGAATAGCTGGAGAGAGTCGGTATTGGACATTCCATTTCCTGTTAAGACTATATTTATACATTATTAAAAAATTATTGAGGTCGTTGTGGCGCAGGGACACAAGCATGCGACTGTAGACACGAAGATCCTGGTTTTGATTATGGGGGGAATGAAATATTGAATATTTTTATTTTCTCGCCCTGGTAACGAGGTAAAGTGCAGCGTTGAGTTTCGCAACTCGTAAGGTACATAGAAAGGAAATGTCTTAATGGAGAACGAAGCGTAACACTCGGTTCTCAAGTGTCCCCTGTCCATCCTTTTATGTGCAGTATACAAAGTTAAGCTAAAAAAAATTTTAAAATTGTCAAACCATTATGCCAATTTATAATATAATTAATCAGTTCTTAGATATATAAGCAACAAAAATCCAATGTAAACACCGAACCTCGTAATCGTACTTTCGGGAAAAAAATAATAAAATATATAAAAAAGTATAGAAAGCCTGGAAAATGAGATTTACTGTAATTTATATAGGTTTGACAACTTCCTACATATCAAATGTCCAGATGAAAGTGTGTTGAAAACAGTGATACGTAAGCCATGGTGGCAGCGCCCTACATCGGTGCAAGGCGAAACGGATCCCAGAATCGCTGGTAATTTTCAGAATAAATATAGTATATAGAAACGGAGAGTTGTAAAATAATTTTACTTAAATTATTGTGATTTCTGTCACTTTGATAAAATAAATCACGGTTAAGTTTTCTCCACTTAATGAAAGCAAAGGAGGAATGGAGGAATGGAACTCCAAAACCAAAGAACGTATTAACAACGGGGCGCAAAAGTATGCAACTCTTAGCTTTACAGGTTGTGGGTTCGATTCCTACTCGTGGAAATGAAATATAATAAATAATAAATAAATAATTAATATTTTATTTATACGTGCAATAAAGTGTTATTATTATTATTATTATTATTTAATATTTTCATTTCCCTCGCTCTGGTCGCGGCGTTGAATTACACCACTCAACATACGATGGCTCCAGAATTCGGCGGAAAATGAGGAACGGAAGTAATACAAGATTCGTAGATTTCCTCTGCCCTCCATGTTGTGTGTTTGCGGATACAGCGTGAGCTAAAAAAAATATATTCAATAATAAGTGTCTCGAAGTGTCTGTTATTTGTATTGACAACATAAAACTTATTTTATATTATAAATAATAATTCTATTTGCTTCTAGAAATGGCCGAGAAGGGTACGCTAAAGAATACTCCATTATTGCAACTCGGAATCAGTAAGTGCTACTAAAAGCAGTCTACCTTTTATTTTTAAAACCAATAGAATATGTTAATATCTTTCAAATGATTTCACTTGAGGCCAGGCGTGTCGCAGGGGCACAAAGTAAGAGTGACATGACTAGTTGTGGGTTCGATCCACACTCGAGGAAATGAAATATTTACTTACATTTATATATTTTCATTTCTTCGCTATGGTGTTGAGGCAAAGCGCGGCGTTGGCGTTCCATCACTTAACACGCAATGCCTCAAGAATTCGGCGCAAAGTAGGGAGCAGCGTGTCTTAACACTGTGTGCGAGATATAGCGTGAAGCTGATTTAATTCGATTTTTATTTGATCTCACTACTGAGTTGTTGCATCGAAGAAGAGTTTTTTTTTTAAGTTATAAGATACCTTATTTTTTAAAAGTGTTGTCTCTTATTCGTTGAGGATAATTGCGACGGTATTTATTTCAATCCACATTTGCAAAAATGATTATATTTAAATGATTTTCTTAAAAAAAAAAGGGAATTGCTGAGTTAAGTTCCACCAGACAATACGCAAATTCTAAAAACCAAAAATATAAGAAGCCAAGAAAATTATAAAAGTATTATATTTATATTACTTTCATAAATATGACATCGTCAAAATTTATTGATTAATAAAATGGTTCTTTGTAAACTCGATATTTGTAAAAAATATATATTTATAAAAATTTATAGATAAAACAACTAAATTAACGCCTGTTGTTGTTGACGAGTCATACATCGAAGCCCAGTATAAAGAAGACTGTACTAAAATTACTAGAGCTGTTGCACCTCTTGAACAAATTCAGGTAAATTTGTTACTATTATTAATATTCACTACACAACTACATTGTAGTTTTCTATATAATAATGTTTTGGTAAAAAAATACTACAAATTCGAAATTATAAAATTTTTCTTTAATTATTTTTGATCAACAAAACCAAAGTACGTTTTACGTTATATATTAAGTAAATTTATTTTTTAGTTTGTTAGAGGCCAGTCGTGGCGCAGCGGCACGAAGTGTGACTGCAAAACCGATTGGTTGTTGGTTCGATCCCCGTTCGAGAAGATGTAATATTTACTTAAATTTATATTTCCATTTCTTCGCTCTGGTGTCGAGGC
>DWAO01001178.1:0-20174 GCA_018230605.1 Heliconius congener
TCGAGTCTGCCCATGCGTGTTGCCATTGCTGGCGACGTGACTCTACCACACGTACCTTAGTCGCCTTTTACGACACCACCAGTACCAGGATGATCCTATTCTAGGCCGGCAACACACGGCACGTAAGAAAACGTCTTCAAGTTGAGTGTCGTTTACAAGTCACCCGCTTGTGCCCCTGCACCACGACTGGCCTGCATATTATTATAGTTAAAGGGAACCCAGTTTTAAGATACTGCATTAAGAATTACGAATATTGACAGCGCGGTGCAGCGTTGAGAGAAAGTGGTATGGTTGACTGAAAGTTACGTTCTCGTGCCCAGAAGAAATAAGCAGAGTACGTCAAAAATAGTCTAACGACCCCAAATACGTTTTGCCACTTTATGCAATAAGATTCTGACGTTTCATGGTGTCAAGATGATGATGAAGATGTAAATTGAGTTTCTTAAAATTTTGAAGTTATGACTATTCTTAAAAATAAGTCTTCTTTTACGAAATGTGTGCTTAAATTATTTTTAATTAAATAACATAATACAAACTTATACGTGACAGTGTAAATGAAGCCCATAGTTAGTTAATCCAGAATTTAGGTCAACGAAATTGACATATTAGCATTGCTTTGATTGAATTAATTTAGTATTATTAACTACTACTATCTTATTTCAACAGGCCGTTAAATGTCTATAATAGCCCTAAATGTAATAATCTATACATTAAGGACTAAAACTATAGGCTACATTAATTATTTCTATTTGACGACACGAACAAAGCCGCAGTAAAAACCAGTATAAAATAAAAGCAAGCAACTACATAGTAGTAACTCTAACAATTTCTACACATTGCACAACTTACACATCTAAAGCTAGATATACGTAATTTAATATACTGTAGTTTAATATATAGATATCGTAGCATGTTGCGGGGTGTCGGACCGGATTGTTACTATATTTTTCTAGAACCAAGTGGCTGTATATTAGTGACTTTATAGCGCTCAAACATTTTCAGTCTGGTCGTGAAGGCGTGAAGTTAATATTAATGTTGTTTAAAATTTTCTCTCCTTTCTTACAATGGATATTGTATGATATTTATATATTTTTTTTCAGTAAAATAAAAATATAAATATTGAAATTAGTTAGAACTAAATATATATAAGATGTGTATGCTGACATTCATAGTGAGTGAAATCAGTCGTGGCGCAAGGGCCCAAGTGTGCGCCTGTAAACGCGACAGGTTGTGGATTCGATTTCCACTCGAGGAAATTATATATTTAATATTTTTATTTGTATTGTTGTTTACGTTGTATTTGTCGCTCTGGTAACGAAGCGAAGTAAAGGGAACCGAGTGTCCAAACACTAGGTTCCCTGATTCCCTCTGTTTAACCATATAGATGGGTCCATTTCCATTAAGTCGCTTAGCGCTTGCCAGCTATATTTTATTAATTTTCACCTTTTGGCAGAACAGATACATGGCAGGTTAAAGAGAAAAAAACATTTTTATCTAGGCGTTCTAAATAAAATAGTCAGATTGTATTTCGCCATGTATCAACAAGCATTATAATAATTATTATAATTATTATTACCTATGTGTAGAACGGAACGAAACAGAACGGAACGGAGTGTCTTAACACAAGGTTCCCAAGTTCCCTTTGACTAGAATATATAATAAATATATATTTTTTTATCTAATAGAGTTTTGGTGTGTACAGTAATTCTGATGGATTGAGATAAATTGCATACCCGTAGCTGTGTGGCAAGATATAAAGAAAAACGACTACTTTTGGTCTTCGCCTACAAAGTGGTTGGGAATAATAAAACACATAATTCATGTTATACGAGTATACCGGATAGGGGCTCTAAGTGCAAGTGACGATGCAAAAAGTGGTGCTAAAGGCACTATATTATGTGCATCTTATCTTTTATATCTTTTGTAAAATATTTTTACGTCTAACCGAAAATGTGAAGGTATTAAATCGAAATAATAATAAAAATATAATAATTTTATAATATACTGAGTGAAATGGATGTACTTTGCTTAATAAAAAATAATAAAAGCTTGCCTAAAAGTACGATTTTTTATAGATCGAATTTTAACAGGATAAATATATCATACATATGTATATATTATTTAAAACATAGTTTTCATATGAAAATGGCGTTATGCAAATTAAAATTTTATCCTGTGAATTTTAAGTTTTACTTGAAAAAAGTTTTTTTTTTTATAAAAAAAAGAATTATATATATTATAAGGATTATATATATACATAATTTCGTTTTATTTAGAAGAACAAAGTAAGGTATACATTACATATAGTATACCTATACTATATGTAATGTATACCTTACTTTGTTCTTCTACATACATTATAATAAAATAGTTGTAGATAATTTTTTAAAAAATGTTAAAAAATCTTTTCACTTGCTTAAAATAAAATCAAAGGTAAACAAAATAGTTTGTTATCACTTAGACCACCAAGAAATAATGATAATAAATGAAAACTTTAGCTTAAGCCCAGATTAACCTAATTGGTGATACTTACGAAGGAATTAGGAAGGTCGCAACTGGAGAACTATTAAGTGAGCGAACGTCAATAACTATTTTACCTATGTATTTCTTAAATACAGCGGGGTAGGCAGATGAAACCCAGTGTTTTGCACCGAATTCTGATGGCATTGCGTGTTGGGGGGCGGAACTCAACGCCGCGCTTTGCCTCGACACAAAAGCGAAGAAATTAAAATATAAATTTAAATAAATATTAAATTTCCGAGAGTGGGGATCGAATGTGGATGTTTAAAAATGTGTGTTGTTCCACAACTAATCGGGTTTACATTCACACATTTGTGCTCCTGCACCACGACTGGCCACATGAATTTTCTATTCTTTCTTCATTCTTTCTTCTTGTTTTCTTTTTATTATCGAAAATATCTGTATTTATAATGATAGCCCCAACTGAAATACAGGGGTGCCGTAATAGCATTTAAAACGTGACGTCTTTATGTTACCGCTTCCAAAATTAAGTGAAATTAGTGCAACATGGCGATATAATATATTTTCATTTCAGAGTGAATTATGCTCAACACAAAGATAATGGAGTCATTACGAAATACTTATTTTTAACATTAAAATAATATGTACATTTTTTTATGAAGTTATGTAAAACAATTCTTCTATAATGTCTTGTAATAGACACAGAAGCTTCGGTGGACGAGTTCGATCTGCATTTAAACGATTTTTTAAAGAAATTAGATAAGAAAGTTAAAATTTGCTTAGCGCTAAGTTGAATACTGAATTAAAAGTAGCTCAAGGGAATAAAGATGTTTCTACAACAAAACAATCATTTGCTTAAACTACTTTTCTATTTTTAAAATAGTCTCTTCTAAAGCTTGCATTTTGAATCTAAGACACTTAATCTAGCCTATTTCAAGAAGCTAAATCGTCGTCTCTACGTTAACACATCATTCAAAAAATCCAACATTTTGTTTTGTTTCCATATTTATTCCTTTTATTTATAAAATTACATACGTACTTTATAAGAAAATGTATACGATCATTTTTAATAAATTATGGCTAACATCTACGCAAAAATGAACTTCAAAGCCTTAAGTATATATATATTAGATAATCTATAAGACTGTGTAGTGATATGACACAATTTATCATTGACATAATTATGGTTTTGATCGAATACGGCAAGGAGCGCACGTAGCAAATTTTCTATCCTACGGGTTTCTCGATAATTTATGTAAATGGATCATGTTGCCCATGATGATGATTGAATGGATAGCCACTTCTCACTGCATCTCACTGCAGTTCTCTCGCAGCATCAAGGTCGTTGTCGACAAGTTTTGCTCGGAATATATGCACGTGAACGCTGGCACCCCTCAAGGTTGCGTACTGTCCCCTGCGCTGTTTCTTCTTCATATCAATGACAAGTTAGAGGATTCTAGTGTACTTTACTATGATAATACTACAGTGGAGGATGCTTACTGCGGGCGTACAAGTCTTTCTCAAGAAAACGTTGACCAATCCCGACGTAAGATTGTGTCTTCTATTAAGACATCCCTCGGAAATGTTTTCTCATGAGATGAAAGGAACTTGGTTCAATTCAACCCCAAGAAGACACAAATTTGTGTCGTTAGTCTTCCAAACACGTCGTTTTAGCCAGCCCAGTAACAACACATTATGTATGCCTTAGAGACATTATTCGAGTGGCTGCCAGTATCGCGATCATCTGGAAAAAAAGACCAAGTTGGTCTCAAAAAAGTTTTCGTGAGTATTTTAATACTCAATTTCTATCCGGAAGTAGTCAAGCCAATACCTTGAATGTCTGACAAATATTTATTTTCACCTATTAAATTAATAAAAACACCAGTCTCTTAAAAAACAAAAAATAAAATGATAAGTTTTGAACATTGAATTATGATTGTGAAAAGAAAAAGAGGCCATTCGTGGCACAGTGGCGCAAGCGTGTGACTACTAATGCTACAGGTTGTAGCTTCGATTCCGACTATTTTTATTTCTTGGCTCTGGTGTCGACGAAAAAATGCGGCGTTGAGTTCCGCCCCCGCTCACTCTACGCTCAATTACTTCAGAGTTAGATGGAAATAAAAAATGGAATGTCTTAACACTAGGCTCCCTCTGCCAGCCGTGTGCAAGATACAGCCTTAAAGCCTAAAAAAATATACAAATACAAACACCAATAACCTAAAAAATAACTATTAGCGGAAGCAAAGTAGAAAGCCCACGTTCCCTTTTTTAAATAACCAACAAGCATTTCTGAGTTGGGAGAGACTCTTAAACGCCAATATGCCAGCACAAGGAGCCTTTTATTCCCATCTTCTCCACCGCACTATTAAGTAGGCTGGATCTTTTTCCTTTGTCCCGTTCAACCATTGTGTATTAACCTTCTTTACTCCTTTTTATTCTCATTATATTAATATTACAACACATTTTTATTTTTTTCGCTATTTTTGCAGCTTCACGCTATATCCCGCATATAGCACGGCAGAAGGAATTTAATGTTAAGTCACTATTTTCGAGACATTACGTGTTGAGTGACCTAATTCAAAGCAGCACTTTGCCTTGTTACTAGAGCAATGAAATTAAAATATTATTAAATAATTCATTGCCCCGAGAGAGAGTCGAATCCACAGCCGTCGCGTTTACAGTCGCTTGTGCCACTGCGCCACAGCAGCCTGGAACTGTTATTAATTTGCTTTAAATAAATTATTTTCAGGCAGAGAATTTATTAAAATTAACCACATGGTTAATTTTAATAAATTCTCCGGTAGCAAATTCTGGTTGGAGCGGCTGTAATTTAATCTTGAAGCATCTAGTCTATCTACCCGCTGTCCAAGCCATAATAGAAAGGGTGAGTTCTTTATTATTTTCATATTTTTCTGGAGTCAGCTTGCTTATCTCGGCGATTACTTGCCGTGCCACTGAGTAATTCTAATAAGATTTAGGGCTTAAGATCCCATTTCATGAATCTTCAGGTACCTTTTTTTTAATGAAACTTATTTTTAAGAATGATACATGGTAGTAAAATAAATTACACCATTACTAGCCCGATTTAGAAAAATTGTTCTCTTCTTAAATTTTTTTTATATGAATCCAATATTATTTGAAAGGAAATCGCATAACGAATAGCAAAAAGAATGGTTGCCACCTCTTAGTCTGTCGCAACTCCAGCGTTACCTGGTTAAAACAGGTCAGTTATTGTTGATAATTTGCACTCACGTGTTTTTAACCCCATTCGAGCCATTTTAATTAAAGGTGATTCTGTAAAGGCGGAAGAAATTTTCTAGACACAGAACTCAACGCCGCGCTTTGCCGCGACACCAGAGAGAAGAAAAATTTAAATAAATAATTCATTTTTAGGGAAGAAAAAAAGTGATATTCTAATTTATTATAATAGCGTCGCCTAAACTAAATACGAGGGCGCTATTATATTCTTAAGAAATTGGATATACCTTTTCAAAATAAATAAACACAAATAAAAATATCAACTCAATTTACAAGAAGTATTTTTCCTTTCACAAATCTCATTCGTATTAATTTGGAGTTCATATCGAAATAGTCGGAGATAAGGAAATAGGAAATATAAATAAATATCTATCACCAGTAATTTCATCTCCAACGAGGGGTGGTCGAATGAATAGAGAAAACGAATAGGGTATCCCCCTAATGCACACCGCACTGATACACAATTTCATTATATCGTCTTGTTCTTCCTAATGTGAAAAATATTCTGGCTTCTTTTCTTTAGTCAATCTAATTTTATTAAAACTTAAAAAAAAAAAAAAAATTGCTTCACGCTGTGTCTCGCATATAACAGGATAGGTAGAGGGAACCTAGTGTTAGGACACTCCGTTCCCCATTCTTTGCTGAATTTTTCAAGGCATTGCGTGTTTAGTGTTATTATATTGCTTCATTGCTAAATAATCAACTCCTTATCTACCGCCTACAAGGCACACCGAAGTTTCCTCCTTCCTTCTTGGTTAGCATTAATTGGCAGATTGGAACCCGAGGAAACTTCGGTGTATAATTGTTATAACAATAAAGATGTTTCGTTCAATCGTTCGTAACTTTTTTTATTCTTTATAATCTCGTCTTTTTTATTTATAATCTCGTTATAAATCTGCACCGTATTTTATCTAATTATAACGGAAAAGTAAATAGTTTAGTTGTAATTCATATGAGAATCTAACCAACGGCCACATTAAGCATTAATAAATAGAATTATTCGACTTAATTTTACTTGATTTACTTGTTTGGGTATAAAATGATGTATATATGTATGTATCAAATCGTTTCTTTCATAAAAATTGTATAGCCTGAGGCCAGTCGTGGCACAGCAGAGGCAAAAGCGTGCAAATGTAAAGGGCGACAGGTTGTGAATTCGATTCCCACGCGACTGCGATGGCGATGTCTTAACACTTGGTTGCCAAATTTCCTCTACCTAAACTGCTATGAGCGAGAAACAGTGTGAAGCTAAAAAAACAAGCAAGCTGGTACATTAAGTACTAACACACCAATTAAGATAACCTATTTTTTATTTTTCTTTTTTATAAAATCAATTTAAACTTTAAAAACTTTGATAAAAATTATGGAAGACTACATTTTATCGTTTGACATCAAAGCTACAAGGCTCGCGGGTTGAAATGACACCATAAACCGCAAGTCCATCGTTATAAAGGTATATTGTTCATTGAAATATGGAGTATTTTTCACTACAAATCCCTTAACTTGTTTTAACTTACAGTATATACCTATTGGCTCCATTAAAAAAAACTACGCAATGTAAAGTACTTAAATCAAAATAAATAAATCAGCTCCACGCTGTATCCCCCATACAGCAGGGTAGGCAGAGGGAGCCTAGTGTTAAGATTCTCTGTTCCCCACTTACCGCCGAGTTCTGGAGGCATTGCGTTTTGAGTGGTGGAAATCAGCGCCGCGCTTTGCTTCGACATCATCATCAACAAATGTAAATATAAATTTCACTTCCTCGAGTGGGGATTGAACCCACGACTCGATTTTACAGTCACACTTTGTGCCTCTGCGCCACGACTGGCCTTATTTTATTGATTCATATATTTTATTATTTAAGTCTTACTTACATAATATAGTAGATGAATCAATAAAATAATATAATTATATTTAATAAGAAAAAAAATCGACGAAATATTTAGATTTCTTGATATACATACCTGCTAATAGGAACTCGACGATATTACACATCAGTCATCAAAAAAGGCTTCTAATGAATTGTTTTACCATGATTGTATTGGTGTTCATCCAAAATAGCAATACACGATTTTTTGTCTCTAGCCCTTACTGTAAGGAAGTTATGGGGGTAACAACCCTTAACGTTAGAATTTGTTTTCTCAGTATCATTGAAGATATCTTTATGAAATTTAGTTTTCATAACGTTCTAAATAATAAAAAAGTTTTTTTTTTGTACGTACGGAATGCCGGTTACATTCTGTTTATTATACTCCACTAGCTACACCAGTGAAGGACCACCCTTGAAATATTTGCGGAAAATCCACAAGTTTTAGCGCTGGCACTTTATAACGGTCATATAATTTTATCTTTTTGGTTCGAGCTTGGCTTTTTAAGCGATAGTTTTATTTACGGCATTTTTATCTATTTAGTTTACAGTTTCTGCTATCATTAAAAAACTAGGTTATGTTCTAATTTAAGTTTAGAAAATGATAAAAGTATAGTATATATATATAAACCTTAATAAAAAAGTTTCCGTAACGAAGAAGGTAGACTCAGACAAGACTACTAATTTACATAAAATGGGAATCCCTCTCTAAAACGATAATTTAATCACGCCTTGGATCAAAGCTGTGAATGTCAATAAACATTGCCGTTAACTGTCTAGGGAAAATTACTTAATACTGGCTTTATAACTATGTAATTTAATTTATTTATCGTACAATAAAAAACTAATGCATTTTTAAAATATAAAATAGCCTTCCAGTTAACTAAACAGTCTAAAAACACTTTAAAAACCGATGAAACTGTAAAAAGGCATTTTTTTTTAAATTTAAGCGAAGCTGGATTTCTTCAGGCACGTCTTGGATTCCAATTGAGTACATATGCTAATTAAGCTGAACGTTCTTATCATGCCACGTTGAAATTCTTGTAAGGTTATTAAAATTATATACACAATTGAAAAATTGCTGTAAGTAAAAATATACACAAAATGAGAAATTTTTCATTTTACAATCAGAAAACAACATAAAATTTTAACATGCAAAACGTTTATTATTGCGGAAATATTATCGCACGCATTTTAGACTCTCAAATCGTCCATATTTCCCCTTAGTGTATTCCAGTTATTTCGAATAAAATTATACATTTTTAAACAGCACCCGCAACACAGGCTCGTTGCTAATTTGCATACTTCCATGGAATCATGTAAAATTTTGACATGTACTTGCCAAAACAAGGTTTTCCTGCTAAAAATGTGACAGGTTCAAAATTCACCGTTTTTTTTGTGTGTGCTTGTTGTCCGTGGTTAATATTTTTAATGTTTTCCAGAATGGTTGAATATTGTTTTTTAGAATATTTTTCTATTTCATTTCAATAAAATAGTACTTAGCTTAAAAAAATTAACATCGTTGAGCTGTGGTATAAAATACATTATATTACAGCCCACCCAGCCCATTACATGTTAATTTATTTAAGTTATATTTATTGACCGATTGGCGTTATGGCGACGAATTGTTGGTTATATGACTCTTTGTAGGCTTTATTTGAGTCGATATCTGATATAAAGAATAGATATCACATACAGGCACTTCCTTTATTTGGATATAGATAGGTACTATATTAATCTGCCATTTAAGATGTCAAACATTAAATGAAATATATATTAAAAAAACAAAATATTCGTGACTGTGAAATCCAGCAAAACGATGCATAAATGTTCGTGTCTTTTGATTGCGTTGACTTAGAAGCATGCAAGTAGCCGTAAACTTAAATATTTTTTATATGAATTTCAGCTTGATGAGTCATTCTCCACGCGATCTCGAGATAAATAGTCTTGACAGACGAACAACAACGTGATTCCAATATAATAATAAGGGTTCCCTTTTTACTTTTTGAGGTACGAAACCCTAAAAAAATCACAAAGTATTAGTAGAATAAACTATCACATAGCATATCATACATAGCACACCACGAAGAACCGAAAGAGCAGCGTCACGCCACAGCCCTGTCACGGCAATATCACGAGTTCCATAAAACAGAACATAAAGTAGTAAGCAAACTTTCTACTTAAACTTATAAATTTGCTTAGGGACGCTCCATGGGCCCCATGACTTGGCACTCGAGTCACGTTTGTCATTTCGTACGGAACTGTAGGCGGAATTTTCACACAACAAATTTTCATCGTGGAAATAGGAAAATTTTCATCAAGATTTGTCACGCAAAGATGTGCCTACAGATTGGATGAATCGTTTGCGTACTCTAGAATGAATCATTTCTCTTATTGATTCTAATTAGGTAAAAAAGTTTCTCGATGTTAGAATAATATATTAGAAGACTCATTATTAAATAAATAAACTTTATTAATATAAAACTGATATAAATATCATAATTAATAATAAGCATGAGGCCAGTCGTGGAGCAAGAGTACAGGCGTGCGAGTGTAAACACGAAAGGTTGTGGGTTCGATTCCCTATTGAGAAAATGAAATATTTAATTCATTTCATTTCTTCGCTCTGGTGTCGCAGCAAAGTGCGGCGTTGAGTTCCGCCACTTAAGACAATGCAATGAAATGAATTCGGTGAAAAATGAGCAACGAAAGTGTCTTAAAGGAATCGGAGTGACTTAACACTAGGTCCCCAGGTTCCCTCTGGTCCTATGTTCTGGATACTGTGTGAAGCTGAAAAAGCTCATCATATCAATAAATAATTTAATCTATGATATAAATTATTAAACAAATTTAATATTAACATCAAAACTGTAATAAATACGAGAACAAAGGTGGCCAAAACAATGGTAACTTGTCTAAATAGCTTTATAGATAAACCAATCACCGTACGATACTGTAGATTTGCAGTTTCAATGGAGACCTAATCGGCAGCACGAAGTTGATACAGATACAAATACTATCAATATACTCAGAGGAGCGAGCCAGTACTGACACCGAGTGTGTGGCAAATAAACCGAGCTTGTATTGTGGAGCTAGCAATGAACAGCGCAGCTTGCAGTTTATATCTATCTTTTAGATTTTTCTTATAAGCTACTATGAGTCTACGTTTTATTTTTCTATATAGTAATTTTTTTTTTTCAGCTTTACACTGTATTCCCCTTTGTGATAAGATAGGCAGAGGGGGCTAGTATTAAGACAGTTCGCTCCCCATTTTCCGTCGAATTCTGGGTTCGAAGAAATGAAATTATTAAATATTTAATTTCCTCGAGTGGGAATTGAACTCACAACTTATCGAATCTACATGACGACAATTTATATAACGTAAATGTCATTAAATCTAAATTCCTAAAAATGTAGTCATAAAATGAACCTTGATACCTTGAGGCCATCTAGGCGCAGCAGTGTAGTGTTTGACTATAAACAACGATTTCGGGCTCGAATTTCACTCTGCTTACTGCTTTGGTAACAAAGCAAAGCGCAGCGTTGAGTTCCGAAATTGGACGTAAGAAGGCTGAAGATACACGAGAAACAACATGAAACTAAACAAATGTTCTACAGGTTACGCTTATTTCGATTTAAATTTAGTGCTTTCTGTGATAATAAACAGATGGTAGCCAGTTACGTTGGCTGCTATTGGAGGGTTAAGAAAATATGATTTTTATATCTTAAACTTATATTAATAAAAATTTAAAATTAAAATACACCAATTAAATCTAAAACTAAACTATATCTAAGATTACAGCCTTCAATGTTGGAAAAACAGTAATCTGCTTAAACCTAAATTAATCTAACTTAACCTACGACTTAATTACTCTACGATGGAATAATAAGTATGGAAACAGAAGAAATTCCTTTCCCACCGGCGCCGCTCACCCGATATCTCCTTTGTCAGCATTTTGTGGCGCTCGGCCGCCTATCAGACGGACATGTTATAATATTAAATAAGTTATCCGCCTGTGACACCCAGCGCTATATAACAAGCCTATAAATAGTCGAATAACTAAAGTATTCAAAAATACTATCATAACTATTCGAAAATAGAATAACTAATAAGAGAGTATACAGTGCGTTATGTTTGTTTTATTTTGATACTATTAAATAATTTTAGATAATAGCTATATATTTCAATTTTAATAATACATTTTTCTTTTTAGCTTCACACGATACTCTGCATGTAGCAGAGTAGACAGAGGGAGCCTAGTGTTAAGCGCTTTATCCCGATATCTGACCGAAGAAATGAAAATATTAAGTATTCCATTTCCACAAGTGGGAATCAAACCGACAACCTGTCGCGTTTCCTCAACAGTCACTCGCTTCTGCCCTTACGCCAAGACATTTCTACAACTATTCTACATTCTTACAAACTAGAAACTTACATTCCATTGACTTTTTAAAAGTATGACGCATTTTAAATCGTTGTTTTAATAATCTTTCTATGGTAAGGGATTTGAAGCAGCACACTTTCATTTCTTTCACAACAGCACGTAACAAGTTCGGTGCAAATAAGCTGTTTTTGCTGCTTTACTATCAAGTTGGGATTTACGAGATTCTCTTTTACTGAGCGAAGTTTATATACTACCACATATATTGCCTGCATTTATTTTAGAACACGTTTGATCATTTCACCCGTCATTTTTCAAAGGAGAAAAAAATAGGTATTTATAATATTATTTTATACAATATATGAATATAATATAAAATATATGAATATAAGTAACTCAACGCACAACCGCGTTTTAACCTCGTACCGTAATATTAAATAATCCATTCCCCAGATAGGGAATCGAAGCAATCATCGCGTTTACAATCGCACCCTTTTGCCCCTGCGTCACGACACCTTCTGCGCGTTGTGTTATTTATTTTTTTATTATTTTAATTTATTAAATTTAAAAAATTCTACAGATTAGAAGGGCTCATATTTAAATGTTATGTTATACACATTTTCAATAATATAAGAAGTACAAAATAATTCTTTTATCTTGTGCTCTCGTAACTGAAAAAAAAAGTCAGCTTTACGATACACAGCACATAGGCAGGGGGAATCTAGTGTAAAGATTTGGCATTGCGTGTTGAGTGACGGAACTTAGCGCGTTTTGTCTCAACACTTAATCTAAGAAATAAATATATTAAATACTTAATGTCCCCGAGTGGGAATTGAACCCTCAACCAGTCGCATTTTTAGTCACAAATCTTCTTAAATCACTTAAAAATTTAAAATATTAAAAATGAATTTTAATATAATATTTGTTAGTTTATTCGCTTTGCCACACGTAAATAAAGCTACAGTTGATGAAGCAGACAGTTCCACTGTAGAACTATGCGTTTGACACCGACAGTGGAGTGCACTGGACAGGCCCCTCTGCCTTTACAGTTAGCATATTTGGTTTTGTAACTAAAAACCGAAACTTCACAAAATTTTCCATACGACTTCATACAAACATTGACGTTAAAATTTGTGTTTGAATTTCAATTGTCCTTTCTTTTTTGTTGAATAATATTTATGCTAATATACTGTTAACAAAGATACATCATACTCACCAAGGAAAACCTAGATAGAAAAAAACCAAAACCTGGTGACATGGCTCTCTGTTCTCTACTTTCGATGCATTGCGTGCTTTTTTACCAGAAATCGAAAATAATTCAATCCCCCGAGTGGGGAACGAACCCAGAAACATCGCGCCTGCAGTAGGACGCGTCCCTATTGCTCCTAGTTACCCTTGTTATAATTTAAATGATATTACTGGCTGTAATTATTGATGAATTTAAATAATTAAAATATTTTATTAATTACAAAAGCAACTAAGTGAGCTGCAAAATGATTAATGGACTTTCAATAACGCTTATTGGAAAATGTGAATTGTTTGAGATTGAAGTGATAGAAGCTTCTTGACATTTCATTTCCCCGAGTGGAAATCGAACCTATAACCTGTCACCTTTACGTAACACACCTATACCCCTGCGCCACGACTGACCATCTAAAAATAACCACGAAATCTACGAGAACCAAATATATCGTCACCTACACTTAAGAGCCTAAATTCTCCTATTTCTAGAAATTCTATATATTTACTAATGCCCGCCTATATTTAGGTGTTTGGGGAATCAAGCGAGGTGTGATCAAGCATACAAGACTCGTCGCCAGTAATATAGGCCAGGTGATGGTCTCCCGCCCGCACTGTCAATTTGTTTACCAAAGCATTACTAATTCCTGGCTAGCGTGTCAAAGGCATGTGTCGGACAAACTATAATTTATAGACGTTCGGATTGCTTTGGATAAGTTTGTTTGATAAGTTCACATAACTACGTACATATAAACATAGAATGCCGTTAAGAAATATTTATATACTAACTACTCTTAAAATCTTGAGATGATGATGATGATAAATAAATAAACAAAAAATAAATCAGTTTCATGCTGTATCCCGCACGCAACAGAGTAGGCAGAGGGAACCTATTGTTATAACACTACGTTCCTCACTCTCCGTCGAATTTAGGAGGCATTGCGTGTTGAGTGGCGGAACTCAACGCCGCGCTTTGCCTCGACACCAGAACGAAGAAATGGAAATATACATTTAAATAAATATATCATCTCCTCGAGTCGGGATCGAACCCACAACCAGTCGATTTTACAGTTCTACCTTATGCCCCTGCGCTACGACTGGCCTCAACCTCGGCCCCTGCTTTGAGATACGTGATATTAAAAAAAATATGCCTTTTTCTTAATTTATCGCCTACCTGTAGCAATACGGAGAGAACCTGGTGGCAAGACACTCTGCTCTCCGTTAACCAGCATAATTCGAGTGAGCATACACATTAAGTCGTGATTAAAATGAAGATAGATACGTCAAGTAGTTCACAGGCAAAGCCACTCTTACCGAACCCCATTCGACCATAACCTAAAACTTTGCAATCACATAAATACACCTGGATCGCGATGTTACACGTAATTATATAAGT
This sequence comes from Heliconius congener, assembly GCA_018230605.1. Classification (NCBI taxonomy): domain Eukaryota; kingdom Metazoa; phylum Arthropoda; class Insecta; order Lepidoptera; family Nymphalidae; genus Heliconius; species Heliconius congener. The sequence continues at coordinate 14,624 of DWAO01001178.1, forward strand.
TTGGATATAGTATAATTATTGCGTCAAGTTTCCGTGAGCTTAGCTCACAAAAGTGATATTTCAACGATACGACCCCCAGGAGAGCTCTCCAGGGAGATGCTCGTAATCCCGTGACCGAATCGCAGTCATTCCACGGCCACCCGTATATCACTGGCTCAGTGGGCTCCCAAAAATATAATAAATGGCAGATTACTTTAGTTTACTGCAACTTCAATTTCACACTGACTTGTAGTAAAGTAAAATATTTTTGCCTCTAAAGTCTAAAATATTTTTATACTCCATTATCATTATATACTATTTCTTATTTTGAAATTCTTTCTAAAAATATGGTCTACCCTTCGAGCCACTTTTTTCGCTCTTTAATCTAAAAATAGTATAAAAATAACCGATGGTATGGTAGGACAACGTTGGAGCCTAATTATTTTAGAAAATAATTATATATCGATTAAAAGTTGACGATAACTTTAAATTTCACTATAATATATGGAAAATATACTTATATAAATAAATATAAAGGCATGTCAAAGGCATAGTTAACATAATATTTTTACATTACAAAATGTACGAAAATATGAATAATTAATGTAGGTATGTCCAGATTTTCAAATGCAAAATGCAATGCAATGTGAAGGATTTCAAAAATTCATTTGACACGGAGTGTCATAAAAATATGATTAAAAAAGTTATTGCGCTCTTCATATCCGGGGACGGTGTTTAAATAAAACTATATGAGGCCGATATCTCTTGCATATTTCACAGAACACGCCATTTAGATTCAGTGCAGGCGGAAACCGAGACAGAAACAAACAGAAAAATATACATATACATTACTCGGGTTTTCATACGAAAATCAAGAAAGAAAATTTGCTGGTGAACCAATTGAGCTTCTATTTAATTTTGTGTTGAGTCTAAAGTCCATTGTAGCGTATATCGTTTGTAGCATTCCCAAATCCTTTTCGCATGAGAGGATGGAAAGGGACGTCGCTGTACCGACTGCGGTTTACCGCCGACAAACTAGCATGTATTTAGAATACAGTTGAGCCTACAAGTGTAGTCAAAAATGTACACTTTAGTGCCCGCAGCTGAAACCGTTTGAATATAATAAAAATGCTCGAATTCTTAATATTCTTTAGAGAAATTGTGTTATTGGTTTTATTGGGTTTTACAATATCCTTGTTTTTATAGAAGAAATATAGTTTATATAGAAGAAATAGACTTTATAAGATTATAAAATATACTAAACACACATGTTATTAAAATAAATTAACTTATTTCTGGATAAACACCACTACACATTTTCTGCCGAATTCTGGAAACATTGCGTGTTGGGTGGCGGAACTCAGCGCCGCGATTTACATCGTTACTTTGGCGAGGATATGAAAATATTAAATATTTCATTCCTTGAGTGCGGATCGAGTCCACCACCGGTCACGTTTACAGTCGACTTGCCTCAATTAAGAATAATTGCTTAAATTAATTTTAAGTAAACCAGTTTCACGCTGTATCCCGCACACAGCAGCGTAGGCAGAGGTAACATTATGTTAAAGCAATGTGTTTCCGCCGAATTTTTCGAGGCCATTAAGGCCTCGAAAAAGCGAAGAAATGTAAATAATACAGATTAATTCACTTCCTTGAATGGGGATCGAACCCACAACCTGTCGGGTTTACAGTCGCAATCTTGTGCCCCTGTGCCACAATTGGCCTCAATTAAAATTTATTATTTAAATTATTAATAAAAATAATATATTGAATTCATTCAAAATTTTCGTCTCTATATTATTTAATTTTGTCTCTACAAATTAAATACTGCTAAAATAGATATGCCCAAGGGAAAGCAATTATGTAGATGCAGTTTTAACATCACAAAGCACTATAGTTCGTCATTTTCCAGCAATCGAAACTTAATATTTGCGTTTGTTAACCTATGTACCTACTATGGTCTACGGTCAATGCAATATGCATCGCGGGCATTCATCATAATGTAAAATTAGTTAGACCGTAAAGCGGTTTGGATTTAGAAATGATATGTCAATTAGTTCTATGGAGATTATTAAATAGCCCATTATGAAACGCACGATGTGAATATTGTATTGGTCGTAATAATATTATCGTGTAATTTTGATTATAAACTCACAAACTGTTGCCTTTACAGCCACACGCTTGTTACAGCACTACGACTGGTCAATGTCTTTCATATTAAAAATTAAAAATATTTCATATTTGCCGTTGTGTTTTATTTTTATTCATATTATTACTATTATAGAAATAAAAATATTATAATATATACTTTTTACCACACAAAAGAAGAAATCTTCCAAAGTCATATATTATCTACGTCCATCTGTAATAAAATTTTTGAAGAATAAAGTTTCAAGTGGGCGCTAGTGGCTTTGGAATTCAAAAATAAAATGGCGAAAACTAGTTTCGTAGGGAGATCCCCTCACAAATCTCTCGGTGGAAGTGAGCGTCCGAGCCGTATTTTAACTAGACCAGCTACATTGTTTCTCGGTTAAATTTACTTCACGAGGGCCGTCGTAAATCTTTCACTTATCCAAATAGTTGTTGTGCACAAATGGCTGTTTGATGCACTTTTTGGAGTACTATGTAAACACCTATTTTATTATTATATTTGTACTTAGAGGACAGTCGTGGCTCAGGGACATAGACATAGAGGTAGAGGTTATGGGTTCGATTGCCATTTGAATAAATGAAATATTTAATATTTTAATATCCTCACTTTGGTAATGAGGCAAAGCCCAGCATTGAGTTCTGCCTTATAAATTCGGCGGAAAGTACGGAACGGAAATGTCTTAATGGGAGACGTAGTGTCTTAACAATAGGTTCCCAGGTTTCCTCCGTCTCCTTTGCTATGTGCGGGATACAGGGTGAATCTAATAAAATGTATACTTCTTATGTTATAGAAAAGTAAATATTGACAAAATACGTATCCACTAAAGCTCCACTGTAGCACCTGCGTAGCATCTCGATATGTGTAAGTAAAGGTAAACACATTAGGGTTTTGGTAAATAAAATATGAAGAATCTCGTTTCTTAACTTATTCCTGAACATAATATTTTCCCTATTAATTGTAGGTACGTTTTGATGAAAATAAATTAAAAAATAATGATGTTAAAAAAATATTAAGTATTTTTCTGACTATATTTTTTTCTGATTATAAGTACCGTTGACGCCAGTGGCAACGGAAAGGTACAAGTGTGTGATTGTGGGTTATGGGTCCCATTCTCTTAATACTAGATTCCCTGTGAACAATCACGGGGTACGGCATGAAACTGAAATAAAAAAAGTACTATAATTATAATATTAACAAAAACATGAGAAGCATAAAATAGCATACAAATAAATTTCACCATCCAACACTGTCTCTTGTTTTCAGAGGAGTCCCATGTATGATTGAAAATATAATTAAACTAGGTTTATATATATACAATTATTATATTTTTGTATGAAACAAAGCGTTATTTTAAAATGATTTATTAATGTATTACTCAATGAAATAATTTTAGCTATGATGGAAATATTTATATATTGTTGTTGTAAGGTAAACGTGAAAGTCCTCATTTATAAGAGGTAATGTAAATTACTTCTCAAAGCATCAGTGAGCAGAACAACGCAGTTTGTGATTGCATCGCATTATGGAACGGTCCAATCAATATAGAAGTAGTTTTCACATCATTACACACACATTGTATTTTGTCTCGTTATTATAATTTCATTTTGTTATATTTATATACTAAAAAAATATACTTTTTGGCACCGGTCGTGGCGCAGGGGCACACAGTGTGACTGTAAATGCGACCGGTTGTGGGTCCGATCCCCACTCAAGGATTAAATAATTGTTTAAATTTTTATTTCCATTTCTTCGCTTTTGGTGTCGAGGTAAAGCGCGGCGTTGAGTTCTGTCACTCAACGCGCAATGCCTCTAGAATTCGGCAAAAAGTGGGGAACGGAGTGTCTTAACACTAGATTACCTCTGTCTACCCTGCTGTGTGCGGGATACAGCAGAAACTGATTGATTGATTTATTGATATATAACCTATATATAACTTAAGTCGAAACATATTGCAAGGAGATTTCCTTGATGCATAATTAAAGGCAATGTATTTTTAGCAAAGCGAACTGAAAATGAAGTTATCAGTTCTTAGCTTTTCCAGTTTAAAGTTTCAAACGAAATCAATTTGGAAGGCACGGTGAGTTCTGAAGTGCCTAACTTCTATCGGCACCGAGATGAAAACTACGTAAAGATCTTGAATAAATACACGAGTTAAATAACTTTTTAAGATGGCTCTCCTATTAAGAAATCATGTATAAAACGACAAATATATTATATCTATACTAGTGAGCCTATCGCGGTTTCGCCTACTTGAAGTACATATTTTTTTATTTACCTGTTTGAATTACATTCGTGCTCCAATAAAATCATCATTTTAAATATAATATCAGATTGAGAACTAAAGTTTCAGCCAATTCAATAAAGCAATTAATTTTTAGCAATTTTAGCGAACAAAATACTTTATATTGACATAACTTTTTTATTCCCATATTATATAAAACAAACACTAAATGATAAGGACATTGGCTGAAATAAAATAAATAGTAAAATCTGTGTTCAAATTGGTTTAGCCATTTATAAGATTTGTTTGCTCAAACGTACACACAAAACTGCACAGAGACAAAAAAAATAAAAATCATTGTATTAGCTTCTACTACATTGATACATATCACCAATATTAGATTTTATCATATGTATTTGATATATAAACACTTCATATATAAAAAAGTGGATATTTTAGATATTTGATTGCCACTAACCACGGTACATTATTTTATCGCAGTCACTTTGAACCTACTATCGCCATGTATTTTTAACAAAATAATTTATCTTCATACTTTTTTTTAGCGTATAAGCGCTTTCCGTTTGTTCTCCCATATAGTTCTCCGTTAAAATATATTTTTATGATGAATGTTTACAAAATCTCCTTTGTATACTCCCACAATTATCATAATTTAGAGTGCTAAAGTGACAAAGTATCCAGTGATGTTATTTGCCATAAACGATTACCACATATTTAAAGACAATTATCACTATTAATAGTGATGTCACTTTATTAAAAATGAATAATAATTCAAATGAAAAATAAATATGTAGGTTAATAGGACATTACTCATAAAATTATCATATTTTATTTACATAAAGTAAGGAAATAAATAATGATTCACAGTGCAGTTATATAGGCCACGGTAATATTTATCTCTTTTCTCAATTAATTGGTTACTAACATTAGGTACAGGCAATAACACTATGCAACTAATTATTATATTGTTTTTTTTTAATTTTAAGGCATAAAGTCTAACTGTAAAATCACTGGTTGTGGGTTCGATCCCCACTCGATGAGCTGAAAAATTTATTTACATTTATATTTTCATTTCTTCGCTCTGGTTTCGAGGACTAGCGCGGTATTGAGTTCTGCCACTCTACACGCAATGCCTCCAGAATTCGGCAAACGGAAAGTGGGGAACGGGGTGTCTTAAC